>JARVGP010000331.1:0-52087 GCA_029876185.1 Mansonella ozzardi | reverse complement strand
CACGTATATTCGTGTGCAGAAGTAGAAATGCACAACACATTCATACACACGTATATTCGTGTACAGGAGTAGAAATGCACGTATACATACATGTTTATTTATGTATGGAAGTAGAGATGTAACATTTCGGAAATCATGTAGACATGCGCACATGAACAAGCCAATGGAGAAGTTCGGATGCTTGGCTCAAATGTTCATCAATGAGGGAATGAGCCAAGAAATCATAACCATCTAGACAAGGAGATAATCTTGAACAAGTCCCTTATTAGTTCACTCAATAGCATACTTCTTCCCTTACTCTAATTTTTCCCATTGTTTACATAACATTTGGATGTGAACAAAATTTTTAGAACAAAGAAGGGTGCCCTTGGGAGATCAAATCTACAATTATTGTGACAGTTTCAATGTGACCTAAATCGACTTGGTGACAGAAAGAAGAAAGAAAGGTTAAATGTCAATGCAATTCATTAAGCTGGAGAAATGAGGGAAATAGCATAAAGTAAGCTTGACTGATTTGTGATTTAATCAGAGAAGCTGGTAAGTTTTCAAAATTCATTTAGATATTATTAATTGAAAAAGATGACTGAATCGAGAGTAATGAAATATTTACTTCAATGCAATGTGTTTGAAGTAAGTAAGAAGAAAGAAATTAAACGAACTTATTAAGCATTCAGTCAATGTAGATTGATATTCCATTGCCTGTGCAATAAATGTGAACAGTTAAATGTTGGGAAAGTGAATATTCGAAAAACATTCGGAAAAGAAAGTGAAAATAAATTGGAAATGTAAGCATCAGTGCTAATGAATGGGTAATTATCAAAAAATGTTTTCAAATTCCACAACTCTAATCGTTTTAAAATTCAAATCTGAGAAATTTCAAGAAATGAAATTTTGTTTAATCGATACTTAACAAACGAATGAAAATTACATTGATTTATACTAACACATACATAAATGAATTGTACCCTGTCAATGATTATAGATCGATGACAATTCTGAGGAGTAGTAATCGATTTCTATATGATGAGTTGTATGGGACAAGGTCAAATGACTTGACCTCTTGTCAGTAGTAGTAGACTTTACATGCGCTTTTTAGAAGGCATGTGTCAAGTTGATTATTCCAATTTCAATCTTTCAGATGTGGACATCGCGAAATGCGCAAATTGATCGTCGTTTTGGTTGCTATATCACTACTATTGCTACTAGTTTGAATCAACTGTCACTGCATTGGTCATCATAAGCAGTCAGTGAAAACCAATTATCCAGTCTTGCCACTTTCATCTGTTAAATATTTGAATTTCCTTTAGCATAAATTGAATTTTAAAATGATTGCCTTATTAAGTTTCACATCGAGGAGCTTGTTGGATAATCATTTTAAAGAAATCAAATTTCAAGTAACCTGAAATTAGTACCCATTTGCCTTCCTCTTCGAGAATTAAAAATTTTGACAAGTCAAATATTTGTAAATTTTTTACTTTGAAAAGTCACAGAAATTATTAGCAATTTTATTAAGTTAACTGAAATGAATTACAAAAAAAATTGAAACTAAAACTTTAGTTCTACAATTCATTTTGTTTGCTATCTAAAGCACTTTGAACTAGAGCAGTATTTTTTTCACACATGACATTATTCGTCGTCCATTATATTAATTACATGAAGATAATTTAGCGTTGTAATGCAAATATTCATTTTTATTCCACTTGTATTCATTTTGCTTATTTGTTTATTTTTTTTCCAAAATTCTAATCCATTTTTTTTCCAAATAATTATTTTGCTATTAACCAAACTGGCAATTTTGTCAATTGATAATGCCATGACAAATAAGTTCATTTCTGGAAGCCATTCAACAAACAGATTTCAAAATTAATAACAAAGAGAGATTCAAATCCAACTATCAAAGATAAATAAATGACTGAAAATTAAAGGGAATAATCGAAATAAAAAACTTGAAGTGGAGAAGTTATAATAGTAATAATAATAGTAAAAGCATGTCTATAAATTATTTTTTATTTTGTTTTTCACTATTTTTATTTATCGATTGACTAACTGAATTATTTATTGCTTAATCGCCGACAAAAAGAAATTTTCTTTTTGATCCTCGAATTATTTGATGATGAATTAGCTGGTCTGAAATAAATCATTATTTCTTTTAAAAAATTTATTCAATTTTTCGCTATGTACACTACATATCTCCCTCCCATCATTCTTTTCTCATTCTGACAATTCCCAAATTTAAAAAAATTTTGGCATTTCTAGAAGAAGTTATTTCAACTCTTCGATCCTCGACTAACTGGACCAGCTGACGCGAAATCTTTTCTTTGTAGCATTAATTTAAGACAAGCAAATTAGAGTCCGTGATATTTTACAAATCTCATTTGAAATTAGTTCTATAAAAATTCGATCTTTCAATCAAAAAAAGAGCATTCCGCACCACCCGCAGTTCATTACACACTTTTTATTTCTTAATGTAAAAATTACGAATTGGAATGTGTGACATTACACTTTTCCTTCTTCTTTGCAAGCTTTTTTTAAATATTAGGATGAATTTTTCATACCCTTAATTGATTTGTTGCTCTTTTACAATAAGTCTGAGGATGAAATATTAATGATTTCTTTTTTCAAATTAAAAAAATACAAAATATACTATTAGCAAGTTAATAATGGAAAGAAAGAGAGGGAGAACAAGAGAAATTAACAGAGAGAATATATCAATTAAATAATTTTGAGTTTTTTCTCTCTTCCTCTCTCTCTCTCAGATAATTTTTTTCATTTTAGCATGAACTCATCGTGGATTTATATTTGAGGATAGAAAAAAGAAAATGACATTTGACTCTTTTTTTGAGAAAAGGATACTTTCATTTTTTCAAAAATCTTAAAAAGTATTACCAATAATTGAAGGAATTATTCGAAACATTTTAATTTTTCCAAAATTTTAAAAACTTATTGCCAATAACTGAAGAAATTATCTGAAATTCATACTCAAATCTCTTCGTCCACTCACAGCGTAGCGGTCATCAATCTCTCTAACAGATGGGCAGTTTAATTTAGTGTCATCAATCTCTCTGACACACAGATGGTCACAATCACGTGCCCTTTATTGAAATACCGCACTCTCACCGGCCGATTATTCCGCACACTATCAACTTACTAAAACATCCACGGTTTTAGCGTACTTCCAAAGCTGTTTAAGCAATCAATCTGATCTTAGACAAGTACTTTCAAACGATTTCAAAAAGGTAAGAACTTCTAACGAATAATTGCTAAACTGAAATAATTTAGTTACTACTTCTGATATTTGTAGAAACACATCAACAACATAATTACGTAACTGATGAGTCATCTAATTAAGCTTATTTCCGAATAAAACGAAAAGTATTAAACCTATGTCAGAAGAAAGCAATCCTGTGGTGATAATCTGTTTTCAATAAATTACAGCAGAAGTATTACCAAAATGACTTATGCAGAGCAAAATCTATTTATTTTATCTTGCAATTGAAATATTTAATAAAAATCTGCAGTTTGCTGGGTATTTTTTCTTGGAGGATATGAAGAAAAGTTTATTTTAAAAATCGGCTTAATTTTTAACCATTAATAACATTTGATATTTGGAAAAGATACACGATAAATCAGAAAAGGGAAATCGAACTTTCATTAAACATTTTAAAGTTTGTTTCGCAACATTCAACAAAAATGAAACAATATCAACGATACGCTATATTATCTTCCCCTTTATTTGATATAATGAACCTTTGATTTCAATACTGGAAAATTCGATCAGCACTTGGTCACCAATTTTTGGACAATTCTTTGTGTCCTTCAGATGCGCAAAAAAAGTTACTGTGCGATGTAGTATGGCAGTTACGAATTTCTGAAGAAGAAATGAAATAAAAAAGAAAAATGATATGCAGCAACTACTGAAAATTCAATCATTGCTAAAATGATATAACTTCAAGTAAGCAACATTTTCTATTTCTTTTACTACTTCATAGTGTGGAATGGAGGGATATTCCGCAACAATGAGTAAAAGACGGAACGACAGATGGCACGAGAGATACTGGTATCTGTGATATATAAGATAACCGAAAACTTCTTCAAATTCCAACTGTTACTTGAGTTTAAAAAAGATTTCACATTTTAAAGTTTTTTCATATTCCATATTTTCAGAATATCATATTTCAAAGCACAAAATAAAATACCTTATCAACAGCTGTAACTAAGCAATTATAGGTTTGGCCTTCTTTTGGGCGAAATACAATGCAGTTTACATTTAAATCAATATGCATACATGGTTGATCACCGATACAAAACGGTTTGTCAATAATATCAGTCTTTCCCACAGCCAATAAAATGCCATTTAATCTAAAATATATTAAATGGGTCTGAATAAAAATTACACCTTATTAAAAAGTAATTTGATTTGAAGGTAATAATTCAATGAATAATAATACAAAACGAACTGCAAGATTTTAAAAATCCGCTGTTCCCTTTTGCGAACTATCAACCAACTTCCTAATCCAGTAAATGAATTTTATTTTAAATTCTTTTGTTTAACTGGAATATTTTTAATCTACAAAATTTTTATATAATACTGAAATTTCAAACTTTACTTTTTCATTAGTACCTCGCCTATTACGCAGTCACTTATCAATATTCAAATAAAAAGGAAAAACTGAAATATGAAATAATTTCATGCGCTAAATTCATTCTTACTACGTTATTGCACATTAGGGAACTGACAGACGTATAGAATTTATAAAAACTTACAATTTTCTATATTGACCAAGTGAGGAGTTTAAAATATATCTTACAACATGAGCAGCTTCTCTTAACTGATGCCATCCAATCGTCATGTGACGCTTTTCTACCACGCTAAACAAATCACAGCCTATATCTGTAGCCATAATCCTGCAATTTCAACAAAAATAACAAGTCGATAAATTTAAAATTAATAAATAAAAGCATGGGGTGAAGGAGAAGTAGCAAGTACTTATTTAATTGATAGTATTTGAAAATATTTACAAAAACATTTCGCGATAACAATTTTTTTTTCAACAGAATTGTTCTGCTATCAAAATACAAATCCAATAAATTTAGTTTTCAGTAACAGCGAAATCCATTTGATGAGTCCTATAGACGCAAAACTATCTAGCATAAATAGTTAAAGCTAAAGAAAAAAAAATAAGATAATGAACTCTACCTTTTTAATTTTTGATAGCTGATCCCAATATACTGATTTGTCCTCATATTCAGCTTATTACTATGACAATTTGTTGATTTGCTTTTGCTTATTCCGATGAAATTTCCCCATGTTTTACTTGAATCCATTTTCAATTCATCATCAATATTTTGCAGTTTTTTCCTCTTTGCACCGATTCCAGTGCTAGTTCCTGTATTTTCCGATCTTTTTCGCTTGGCCATATTCTGAAATCTAATTTTAAAATCTCTAAATTTAAAAACTGGAAAACAATAAGTTCAAATAAGCTTGCAAATGTACAATAAAAATGCGAGATTTTGATCCTGAGATTTTTGAACAATGCGATCAATGTAGTGGTTTTTTTTTTTACTAAATAATTTATTGTAAAATAAGTACATCATTATTAAAATCTTAAACACATTGTCTGATAATTGGAACTGTCCTGAAAATAAATTAGCATTAACGATCGGATCATCCATTAAATAATCAGAAAGATGCGTACAGCTTAGTTCATCTGCAACAAACTCAGCAGTTATAATAAAACTAGACAGAAAAAAAAAAAACCTTTATTGGACATAAATAACTTTTACAAGAAAAAACTAAAAAGCCAAAAAAAATAAAATTCGCAGTGAGCTGTTTATGTTTAAAATAAATCATACTCAAGAGATTGGCGTTCTGAGAGATCGATGTATAAAAGCTACAGAAGAATTAACAACTATGTTTTCCGACAAACTTAATTAATTATATTAAATATCAAATATGATGTAAACACGCTTATTACATGACCATTATATTATGTTTATAACATTAATAACATACAATTAACAATGTGATAATGCAAATACAAACGTAGGAAAGATTTCAGAACTATAATTTTAATGGTATATTAGGCCACAAATGTGCACCAGCTTGAGAATAATTCTGTTCGAACCGAAGATCCAAATGTGCTTCCATCGCCAAAATTTTCTCGGCATCACTACCATATAATTCTTTCATTTTATCCAACTTCTTACGTCGTTCCGCAGGACCATTGGGCAGTTCAAATGATCGCTTTTCACTGCCATAAACTCCAACTGTAACAGTATAACTGAGGGATGAAAATCACATCATTGCAGCATAATATCGTAAGTTATCTGTTTATTTTAAATAAGATCCACGATGTTGCTCATGCTGAAGTCTTCGGAAAGTTGAAAATCCATTATATTATGCTATAAAATTCATTATATCACAAAAGTTAGCAACGGGTAATTTAAATTGTCTGAATTAATGACGAATTGGATTATGAAATCAAAATAACGAGCAAATACACAAGAGAGCGTTCGTCAGTTTTTTTTGTAATTGCTATTTCTCTCAAAACACTCAACATCGATTCCAATAATGATTCAGTCTAAATAAGTAGCAAATGGATAAAAACAAATGAACTTACTCTTGTCAGCCATTATATAATGATCTTCGCTGAAGCAGTCATCTTTCTTATATCTCTTGGCTTCTTTGCTTCGATCAGCATCTCCTAAAATATCAAACGGTTAAAAGAAAAATATCTTTTTACAGTAATTGTAAGATATTTGAAAAATTCTTCCATAAATAAATTAGTCTTAATTCACTAAATCAAAAAAAAAGTAATTCAATTTACATACTAGCGTTAATTTTCCTAAGAATTCTATAACTGATAGAGAATACACAACATAATAAAAGGTCATAATGAATTACCAAAAAGGTGAGCATTTATATTACTGATTTTTAGGAACTTAGAAGAGAACAAATACTTGAAGCATGCCACATAATTGGAAGATACTTACTTTGCTTCCTATGCTCGATTGTTTGTCGGAAAAAAGCAACCATTTCGCTACTCATATCAGTGTCTTCGGTTACATCCCTTGATGATTTCTGTCTAACATTCGATAAACTATCACTACTGCCTGTTCGTGCTAAAATATATCATTTTTTTTTAAAAAAACATTTGCGAAATGCAAGCTATTTGCAAAATATCGCATCGATGCATCTCTATCCTAAATCTAATCTTCTATTTAATGTTAATTTGGCAAATTTGTGGTGCACTAAAAGTTTCAAATTTAAATTAAGGAAAAACAAACTGTGATAAATTAGCACAATATAATCACAAAGCAGGTAATTATCTATCACTATTACTACTACTGATCTTTAAAGCTCCTATATAATCCTCATTAATAAATAGTAAATTTAGAGTGAAAAATCCGAAACTGCTTCGACAAATTACTCTTAGAACATAGGGGACAAAAGCGCATTTCTATTAGAAGAAAATGCTTGATAGCGATAAATAATACATAAACATAAATCTAATTATACAATAAAATATTATACTTGGCGAATGACTGCTTAAGACAAACGATTCGTTGATGATGTTCGATTTCTTATCGTCATAATTTGCAGTCGAATCAGATGAATCATTGATAGCGAATTCACGAGCTGCTTTATGTACTTTAAACCATCGCAAAGCTGCTTGATGATAACTCCAAAAGTTCTTTAGATGTTGATCATTCATAAACCAAATCTTACTATCACACATTCTCTAAATAAAAGCGATAAATATAATATCGCTAAATTATGAGTCTGCAAAGAAGAAAAACTTTGAATTCCAGTGTGAGTTGACAATGGAATAATATTAATAATATATAGAATAATATGAAAATTTCTAAGAATTTTAGAAATAGCAACTAAATGACGAAAACATTCCTTAGCAGTAAATAATTATCAAAAAAATGTCTATATCATCACTATCAACATCTAAATCATCACAGTAAAAACCACTTCCACTGTAATTCATAAATTTTCGCCAGTGAAAAGCATCATTTGCTATATTTTCATCTAACCTTTAAACTTTGAATATATTCTCATCTAACTTTTAAATTTTAAATATATTCTCATCTAACCTTTAAATTTTCCGATTTCATATTCGGATAAATATAAGCATAAGCATATAATATGCATGAAGTAACGGTAAAATTGCTAGAACAATTTATTTGTAATAATTAAAAACCAATCATTAATAACAAACTGTTGATACAGAAATGCACGACTGCTTGCATATAAACAAAGTTATAATGATTCATGCCAGGAAAATAAACACCATGATTAACTGTGTTTTTTTTTCAAAATAATTAAATTTAAATCAAAAAAAGTGTAAGAAAATGGTATCACTACTGAAATTTAACAGAAATCGATAGTCCATTGGAGTTGCTAAAAAAAACAAATAAATATTTCAAACTCTTTTAGAATTTTAGCAGTGCCAATACTGCTACTAGTAGAAAATAGTTGTACTAAATTATAGAAACAGAAAATATTAAATCAGATAATATAATATCATATTAATCGACAAAAGGTGAGGTGTAAATAAATTAACTGAAATCGCCGATTTGATTTTTTGAAAATGGAAATAATAATGAAATTATCTTTATATATTTCGATTTTATATAACGATAAAAGTTGCTCAAACCAATAAATCTCTGCTGCGGCTCCTATGGCTCAACTTGGAATTCAAATTTAAAATCAATGCTATCACAATTTTTGATCTAATCTACGAGTGAACAAATAATAAGAACAATTACATGGATATTATTCATGCAAACGTAGTTCTCTAAGTTGGTGCTTGAATAAATTATGCAATCACTAAGTATCAGGCCAAGCTTAAGTGGTAGTGGAAAAAAATAAACAGTTAATGTAAAACAGCAAACTTAAGATTTAAAAATAAATTTGCCTGTATGCTTTTCACATTTTCGTTTTATAAATGTGATTTATTCTTGTTTTAAGCATCATCAATTCATATTGGAAAATAATGAACAATAACTGCTTACTATTGTGCAAAGAAAGAGGTAATCAGAAATAAATAAAATGACAATAGCAAAAGTTGAGCGATTAGATAACCATACGAGCATCACTATAACCGTTACGCTCAGCATGTTGTTTCTCCTCGGCTTTTTTTAACTCCTTCTGACGTCGTTTCGCTGCAGCTAAAGCTATTTGTCGGCGTTGAACTTCGAATGCTGCCTTTTCATTATTTATCGCTGGTAAATGAGGCAGTACCTTTTTTATACTGTCGCTACGATTTTCATCGATATTGCTAAAATTTGGATGAGTTCGAAACCAAAATTACCTTAATCACCATAATAAGAAAGAAATTTTATTAATTTGAAGAAATGAGATAAATATCAAAAGTAAGACTGATTAAACTTTTTTGTTTCTTCTTCATTAATAAATTTCGTAGCTGAACAGTACACGAGAGCTTATGAGATTTTGCTGGAAAAATGGTAGTAAATATCCTTAAAATGAGAATTCTATCTACATTCCACTGCTCTGAGAAGTCTTCCAAGCGCAAAAATTTTAAGGTGATTAAAACTAAAGGTAACCACCTTACTGAAGAGAGTTCTGAATCTGGATGCGTCCAATGATTTTCACGAAGAAAACTGATTTCACGGAAGCTGGTCTGTAATTCTTTCAGCTCAATACTGATCAATGCCCAGTAACCAGAAAGATCACTGAGCTTTACTTGCTGCACATCTGAATTTTGATCCTGAAAGTTAATTATTCCATTATATGAGAAAAGCGTTATATATTGTAAGACAAATAGCTTTCAAATGAATAGTAAACAGGTATTTAGGCGCTATCCGGATCACTTGAAAACGCCTTTTAAATTCCTGTTCTAAAATCATGAGATTTTCTGGACTAAAAACTATACAAATACTAACTAAATGGTTCTTCAGCAGATCTTCAAATTTTGCCAATTTTTTGTCCAGTAAAAGATTCGCTTTTCCAATTGCGGTTCTAAGTGTTCCTGCAGCATGCTCCGGCATATCTTCTTCTAGAAAAAGGATAACAATAGTCAAATAAAAATGTATGAATAGAGAACGCAAAAGATTTCGTAAATTTCAGCACACATATCTTTGTGAATACCAGGAATAGAACGAATTATATAAAGTGAATACCGTTTAAAAGATCATTTTTTGCTTGATCACAATGCAGCTGCAAAGTCGTTCGAGCTTCCATCAATAGATTGCGATATGCTTCTCCATCAGATAAAACAAAATTAACGCAATTTTCGTTCTTAATTGTTTCCGCTTCTTGTTCATTTGCTAATTGTTTAGCTTCAATACTTATCTGAAACATACTTTTTACATTTATGTAAACTTCGGATGGTAACCAACCATTCACAATCGATTTTACTGACATTTGCTCTTCAATTCCTCGATTCTTCTTACAATCGCTATAAAACATATAGCATCAGCAGTAATAAAACTTGTTTATAAATTGAAAACCGAAGGTTAATCATGTCTTCCTAGTTACCCATCCTTTAAGTTTACTCATTTAGATCTCTTTGAGAGAGTAAAAAACGATTTAACCGACATATTCTTGGATATCGTTAGATTTCTTAACATTAACCCATCAGCAATTTCGGGATGAAATACCAAAATGCAACTTCTCTACGGATGTTTTTTGTAAGGTCTGATGCATTTGCTGCGCAATAGATGGTTTCGGACTGTCATGCCAGTATGCCTTATCATACAACTAAAATTAGCTAATGCAAATAAACATAAATGGAAATCTCTTAATGATCAAAACTGACAAAAGGAGGAGATGCTCAATCAGCAAACCATGCCAGTATCGTCAGAAGACATTCTATTAAGTTATCACAGAACTGAGTTTCTTACATTGCTGAAGCTGTAATGCATTCTTAAATAAATGTCTTCTTATTGTCTATTAATTTAGCGATTGCATACAGCCTAGACTTTTTTTTTCTTGTAAATAATTCAATATTAGCTGGTATAGATCTCGTATACCTCCCAAATGTAATGAGATAATGTTAAAACAATTTCTAAGTTCAAAAAGATTTTCAAAACAATCTGTGTATTTTCCGAAAAAGACGAAGCGCTGAAAAAGAATGCGGTGCTCGCAATCAGAAGTTTACGAATCAGCTGACAGGAATCATTAACGATGATCTTTCTACAAAGGTGAAAAGGCTTGATAAATATGTCTCTTATGACAACCAATAATGAAAACAACGATCCATTTTTGAATTGGACTGTAACTATCAGAAGGAATATGATTGAATAGAAGGAATACTTCAGAGCACTTTTCAAAACCGAACTTCATCGAAAAAATATTACCATCATCATTTGGTATTCTTTTACGATTACGTTTTTCTGAATTTGGCTAAAGCAATACTCTGAAGAAATGCTGATCTTTGGCAGCACTAAAAGTAACAACTGCCTCAGGGATATTTGTCAGCGTAAAAGATGTAATTCATGTGTAGTAAATCAACGCTTCAATATTTGGCTATGAAATTCTGCCGTACTTATTAAATTCAGTTGATTTTCCACTATTCGACAACTTTTTTTCCGCAATTAACATGCAGACAATGTTTTTCAAGAGTTCGTCGTATCCCGTATCCGGAAGCATGATGACTGTGATATTTTGAAAAGAATAAACATGTTTCTCACCATCAATTGTTACCATTTCTTGATTAATTAGCAAGTATGTTTCTATAATTCCAACCACAATGAATATGAGAAAGACGACTACTTCCTAATATTATCTATCGACGAACTCTTGAAAAACAATGGGTCCTATGGAAAAAATTATGAATCTTACCAAAGCTATCCGCTAACAGTGCGATTTAGTAGGATAGCAAATGAAAAAAATAGAAATTGACATTGACAATTGCCAGTTAAATTTGAATAACAAATATTACTGTATTTGCAACCAGATTTAACAAAATGTGCCGAAGTATGTTTTCCTTCTTTTCTGAATGCCACTACTACAGGAAAAATAAAATGTAATTAAGCAAACTGAAAAACTCTTCCGCAAATTTGTTGTATTTTCTGGAGTGATGGGATTTTTGATGAAAAATTATTAATGTTTTCAGCTTTGTAATTAGTAAAAACAGTTCGAACTTATTCAACACTTATGCGACGAATACATACACGAACAAAAAAAAAAAACAAATGAAAAGAAAAAATGTTTGCATGAATCATGAGAAAATCTTTGAAAGTATTTTTGCAATTTAAAAAAGTAACAACCTGATCGGAAAAAGCGAGAGAATTCTGTGCTGCAACAGGATCATTTAGAGGTTTCGTTGCATGCGCTTCATCCGATATTGCCATATTTTCATCACGAAGCAAATTTTCCATTTCTCCTTAAAAAAACGATTTGAGAGATTCTCAAAAATGAATAAATGAAAATTCCATATATTTCGAATAAATCATAAAATGTAACCTATTAACTTAATGTCACTTTAGCCTTTTTTTTGAACGGCAACTCAGTAAATCATCTAATATCTAATTAAATATGTATCGAAAGTTTTCATAATTATTTAAATTAGCATTCAAAACTAGACCACTGTTTTGACAGCAACAGTAAATGCATTATTGATAAAAAGTTATTTGGTAATGAAAAATTATTTGGGTTTTGCTTGATTCTTAGCATGAGTCAAAGAAAAAAGCAAAGAAACAAACTTATATCTTTCATCTCTTCACTCGAATTATTTTCAAGGATATGATCAAAATGCTCGACTAGTTGTCGCACAGGTGCTGATGTCCTTGAAATATTACCTCCCATTTGTGAATTATTTCGATTCGTTATTTCTTCCGATGTCATACTGTAAAATTTTAAAATGAACAATTATGAAGAATTGAATGACTGTTCCGTAATTATGAAAATCAGATCTTTAAGACAGGAGATTATTTTAGTCAATTTTCATAATTTTTAAAACAAAATTTTACCAACAAATGACCCCATATAATAATTCAAACGTCTACAGTTCACAAATTCGATCAAGTTAAATTACACAATGCAATTTGAAAAATAAACTTGAGAAATGAAAATAAAAACTTCAAAAAACATAAAAGAGCTCTATACTTTAAGTAACTTGCTTCGGTTATAAAACCTTAATTTTGTTAAGTAAATTCCATCGATTTCTTATATTTTTAAGGAAAGGGCAATTCCATTCCCTACATCCTAAGCCATCCATTAAAAAGCGAGAACGTAAAACAA
Source organism: Mansonella ozzardi (assembly GCA_029876185.1). Lineage (NCBI taxonomy): Eukaryota > Metazoa > Nematoda > Chromadorea > Rhabditida > Onchocercidae > Mansonella > Mansonella ozzardi. The sequence goes on along the minus strand of JARVGP010000331.1, from coordinate 38,871 downwards.
TCTATACAGCAATAAATACAAAGAACATTGGAAAATAATCGATTCTCTATTATAAATATAGATGATCCTCTATAATGCTGGGCTAAAAGAGTTTCTGGTACAAATTGCTGCAAAATTTTGTCATCTAATACTCGTGGAACAGACACCAATAAAATGTAATTAACCATGACGTTGACATGACCTTTTCTTAAAGAAAAAAAACGAATAAAGAGAATTTCAATGGTGATAATAAAAAATATACATTGAAAATGAAGAGGAAATGCAAAATTCGCGAAATTCAAATTGTTTAGTGAAATTTCAAGAATGACAAGCAATAGTTATTGTTGAAGACAAATTAGACGAAAGTTGTGAAGAAATTGAAAATTGTTATTAAGGTAGCTATTACGAATTAGGAGATTGAAAAAAAAAGAAAAAATACACTAATCTTTCTATCAGCTATTGATGGTGATATAAACTATTATGTAAACACTATTATTATTTCTTAGAAAGATCCTTAATAGTGATTTAAGCTTTCAAGATTTTGTTTTCGGTATTACTCGAAAACAATCTCTACTTTCCTTTGCTAACATCTCAGAAAGCGGAAATGATAAGCAAATTATTCTCAAATCATTTCATGGAATATCATATGTCAGTAAAATAGTGAGAAAATTATGACTTAAACCACTATTGTTTCTTATATTTTTCTAATATGTGAACTGTATAAGCGGTGTTAGTAAAATAATCTCTTTTCACTCTTTTAAACTGGATTTGATTGATATTATATTCATCAACGCCATCTTCTATAAAAACAATATGCAAAAAGTCTAGTGCAATACTGTAAGAAAGAAATGTAGAAAGGAAACATTTTGTGATTATAAAGAGTACAGCGAGAAAATTACTAAATCCTTGTGTGTTCTGATGGTTAATGCGAAAACTATAATTGGGAATATCGAATTCAGTCGAAGACCCAGCTTATTTCCATAAGTAATCTTGAGTAAAGCATCCATCGATGATAATTATGTCTTGCACACTTAATAAACTGCAAATATTTCAGCAATCTAACAGCAGTTCTTCAAATATTTGTTACTAGTTTACATACAAAGCAGTATGCTTCTCAACTTCACCATTATTTGCTTGTTAAAATATTCAATAAGGGACGAAAAATGTTTTATCACGAAAGATCTCTCTTTTTTTTGATTATTATGTAGAAGCTAAACAGAAATACTATAATTATTTAATGAATAGTAATATAAAAAGTCTTTTAGGCAGTTTCATTCTTCCTGAAGAAGTTGCTTGATCTTAATTTAACTACAAAGGAAACTTTACCTATTTCATTTCTTCTCTTGTTAATCTATTTTATCCTTGTTACAATCTTATCTACTTTTCTCTTTTGGAAGCTATTATGCGTAGAAATTATGATAAACTGATTTCAACATAAAGGAATATTAAGTCATTTGAAAAACAAAGCATTATCATTTAAAGACCTTACAGCATATAGCAACTATGCAATATATCAGCAGCTAACTATAAATGATGCAGAGAAAATAGATTTGCATGAGACAAATTGACATTTGAAGAATCAAATTGAGCATCAAATAAAGGAAATTCGAACAACAATATCGATGATTAATATCAGAGCACGGGACGATTGAATATCAATAAAAGATCACAAATAAAAAAATTAAACGATCGACCAAAAAAGACGCAAAAATACTAAGGAAAAATAATATTTAAATTTTTTATTTAATTTCTGCTTTTCCTTTAAAAGAACGGGGATATTACAGTTTTGTTAATTTTTGAATAAATTCCCTCAAACAATTTGATCTCTCTAAATCAATTTTGATTTTGATTTATATGGACAGTACAGTTACGAATGGGTACACAAATGAAATCTTTATCAATATACGACTGTTTTCAATTAATCCGAAAAGCATAACAAAAGTCTAATTGCCACCGGTTCATTTCATGCCAATAATTTATTTTAATGAATGAAATAAAAAAATTGCCATGAAATGTGGAACAGAGGGCTTATCACCCATGCATCAAATGAACGTGAGTATCACTGGTGAAGATTTTACTTTCACTCATTAAAATAAATTATTGGTGTGAAATGAACGAGTGACAATTAGACTTTCTTAAAATGAATTCACAGACATGCATTAATCAGCCGTCTGCCCAATAAATCGAAAAAATTTGTTTTCTCAATTTTTCTGCAAGAAAGTATGAAGAAATGAAGGAAAAAACTACTACTAATTCTTTTTAAAAAAGAATAAATGAAATAGGAAGGATATTTCAGCTCCAATTTCAATTCTTTATTATCCCTTCCTTCATTTGTAGGCAAGGAATTTTAATTTTCACTCTGATAAATCAGCACTTATTAATACGAATGGACTTTACACAAAATTGAAGATATCGGCTCGATCAATAGATGATCTACAACCATTTGTCGGCGTCTCCATCAGTGTTATATCGGAGGAATCACCTGTTTGTGTCATGTATCTTTTCCATAAGATACGATCATCATCATTGACTTGCCGTCATTAACAATTAGCCCATGAAGGACGCTACTTACATTACTTATCTTTTTTTCGTTCATTCATTCGTTCTGATAGTTACTTATTTGCATCACAAAACATTACAATCTCACTCCTATCCCTAAAAATATTTCCCCAGATAATGCTATTTCAAAAGAAAAACTCAAAAGCGATAGAAAAAAAATCTTATCAACTTCAACTTGACATGAAAAAAAAAAACAGAGGAAGGAAAATCTAAAAGTCAGGAAATAAGAAATACAGTAAAATAACATAAGGAACAAATTAGTTTAAGCCAAGAACCATTAAAATTTGGTTCCATAATCAAATTATTGATGAGAAAAGATCCAAAAAAAAGTTGCAAATATTAATATTAAAACCTTTATTAATAAATAAGGTAAATGGAAACAAGAAAATTATACATTTCTGATATCATGCTTCAATGTCAGTTAGTTAATAAGGTAAACTGACGTAATTCAATTAGATGCTTAGAAAATGAAAACTGCATCAACATCTGATTGCAGAAGAACGGAAAACGGAAGTCTTTACTTACACTCTGAGTAACTAAAGTAGGATGACAAAAAAAAAAAAAAAACTAAAGAAAAAGTTTCCTTGTTTTTGCTTTCTTGGAAGCAGAGGATATAAACAACAATATCAAGAAACTTTCATAAATGGAGCAGTGCAAATCTTGCATAGCATAAAATAGATAAGAATAAAAGTCAATCCAAAAATACATAAAAAACAATAGTTAGGTCACAGAACATACCTTTCTCGATTATCACTGCCATCATTTTGACTGAAAACTAATTTACGTGTCTCTACAATACTCATCGGTAGCTCTCGCGGCGTGGCATTTTGCCGTCGATTAAATTCGCTAATGAGGCGACTGGGACGGTGATAACCATTCAGAGCACAGCTAATACGTAGATACGATGGCACACGGGTGGTCACTTTGAAGTTATCTCCTGAGTGAATATCACTTGTATTCATTGATAATGCAGTTACACTTCTTTCTACGTCCTGAAGGAAAACGAGAAATATGGAATGAAACAATAATACTAATGTCATATTGCTGCAACTATTATTTAATGAATAGCTGATTTGTTTGAAAAACTGTATTTTTTGATATATCAAGGATAAGATATTTTGCTTTATGACCCGTGGAAAATATTAACTAACGAAGCATATTAGATGGGAACAAATAAGAAAAAACAACCTTTAGAACATTCACTTAGTTACAATAGAAAAGCAAGCGAAAATTTTAGTACAAATTTTGTACTTTTATAGATCTTGCTTTTGTCAGAAAATGAACTAAAAAACATATAGTCAGAACAAATATTTGCAACTGTTTCTGATATTCAGAAAATGAAAGATATTGTAATCATTCTATGTCAGCCAGCAATACAATGAAAGTAAAAATTTAGAGGTCGAAGAGCACTTACAGCCAAATCAAATCAATTGCTTGAAAATTACTTGGTCTTTTTGAAGGGTTATAAAACGCAAATCATTTTCTGATACAGTTGGCCTCGAGAGTACGTCTCCAGAATTGTAAGCCGTTGGAAGTGTTGAAGTTGAGGAGATCTAAAATTCTTGCCTTCAAATTACTTCTATTGCAATTAAAAAAAATTGGTAATTATAAGTTTGCAGCTGCCCCATTTAAAAAGGCAGAAGGGAATATTTTGCACAAGAACGGCAAAATATGTTTCATTTATAAACAAATAATATTAGATAGTAATTTGCAATGCTAGACACTTGCCCACATATTTAGATCATCTAATAAAGCTGGTTAACGCAAACTATCCCCAAAGGAAACATAAAACATTTGAACGAAGTTAAAATAGATTTCGCTTGGACCAAAAAAATTTATCCCAAGGACGTTAAACACGTGAACAATATTCAACTTTACAAGATACAATTAGGCTGGAAAATGTTGACAAAATTCGAAGCTAAGCATAGTGAAGGGGTTTTAATTATTCTTTAAAACTGAGAAATATGCTAAGACGTAATTACTTCAGTAAATATAAACTGTCAATTTAAAGTATGCAGATGCATGAATTAGCAATGTTGATTTATGTTCTCAGCAGCACATTTACTGAAGTTAGCATTCCATTATTTCTACTCTAATTTGCAGTGCATCCATAAGTATCTGTCATGCCCGTTTTTTCCATGATGAGTAGAGTATAAAGTTGCAAAATGAAAGGTGAAAAAGTATCAAATTAAAAGCAACCAAAATAGGAAAAGACAAAAAAACACTATTTTAATAATGTCATTTCTAAAAAATTTCCCAAAAATGCAAAACATCACATCTTTATGCAATAAAACACAACAAAAAAACTGCTAAAATCCTATCAACTATTCGTAAATAAGATCTCTAAGCAGGCAATTTTTTGCTATGAGAACTTGAAAGAAATACATTCCCGAACTCACCTGTTCAGCAGCTAGTAAAAAATGTTAACTGTTCCAGCTCTTTCAATAAGTTTTAATACTTTAAATCAACAGGAGCTATGAATAACCCGTTTACTTTTAGTATATGAATAGGTTATTTCAATCAAGAAAACAGCCACAAAGACAGTTGATTTAAAGATAAAATGACAACAAACGCAGACCACTGAAATTATATACCAATAAGTAAATTAAAATGAAAATGAGAAAAAATAACCTACAGTTTCACGGCTGCTAATGAGTTCATTCCAGCCAGGTTGGGAAAAATTTTGGGCATCGTCACGAGCTGAAGATGCTGCACGAGTTTTACGGCTCATTGATAGCCTGTGAATGATGCGGAAAAACGGTGATGAATGTCGTTTTGGTTTTGGTGGTGGTGAAGTGCGCGATTCGTTCTCGACATTCAACTCGATATCTTTATGGCCTTCTCCCTGAATCAAACAATAATATACTATTCGTAATAATAATGCTTAATTTTTACAAAAGATACAAAAATTAATCGTACAACACCACAATCTATTTATAAATATCAACATCTAACGTTTTTCTTTTGAAATACAAAGAAGCAATACTGGGGATGTTTGCTTTCTTAAAAAAACATGCAGCTTTTGTCAAAAATTTAGCATGATTAAACAACTGGGCAGTTATCCTGAGAGTAATAACAAAAGAAAATTACAAGCTCTAAAGGCAGAAGAAAAAATATGGGGGCTTCAGCATTTACATTTTTCACACTGTTAATTAAAAAAATAATCACTTGTCGAATTTTTTCATTTATTTTTATCATTCATCACTTCTCATTTCCCAACTTATTGATATTATTTTCAAATAATGGACTTTATATTTTTGGAGTTCATTATCCTTTAAACTAAAACTGCAATTGTTTAACTGCTTCTCTCAACTCCCTGTAATATTAACTATAATATTCTTCCTCATGTCTTCCAGATCATTGTGTCGTTCTATTGGAACCTCAAGTTTAATTGTAGTGGCAACAAGTGTTAGCCCTACGCATTTTTGAAGTACAAGGAAATAATTAAAAGTACATACACCTTATAAATATGATATATTGCATCTGCTGCCAATATGATATGCATTCGTTTGCCGATAATTCTTTGAGTGAGATCCAAATTTGGAAACTTACATTTTTGACAGGATAATCAGTAGAAGCAGATTGAGTGTGACAGGGAGTAACACAATCGTCCGACAAATTCAGTGAAGAGACTCGTGGACTTTTGCTGCGATGCCTCATTGAACCGATCCTCGAGAAGAAATGCCCAATTGTTGATGGTCTAATTTTCGGTTCAGCTGTATATTTTCCCATAACTAAAAACTTTTGTTTCATACAAATATCATCATTCTATGAACTAATCAAATCCACTCAAAATTTGAATTCAGAAATTCTTATAATTCATCCCCATGAATATTTTCGATAAAAAAAGAGTACAAAAATTTAACCGCTATTAATATGCTATGGTTACAGAAAAATGCACACTTTCCTCAAAATCTCTAGTTGTTATTTAATATTTTCAATAAACTAAAAGAAAAAAGAAACAGGACAACATTTAGTAACAAATTATAGGCTCAAACTCTTCTATTAAAATGAAACAAAACATAAGGAAAGGAAACAAGCAATTTTAATAGTTAAATGTGAAATTTCAGATAGTCTTCGATACTTTCTGCAGATGGCATTATCATTCTTTTCTTAAACTAACACAATCAAAAACTACACTAAATCACAAAGTTTATCCTAGTAAAGTTGGAACTGCAAATTAATTTAAATAATTAAGCAAAATTTACTCAACTTTATGGATATATTTACAATGAATGTTTCGAAAGACAGTCACGTCCACACATAACTTTTGAAAATCATATTTATAACAGTTTAATCATCACTTACCACTAGTTTGCATCACCGCTAATCAATCTCACCAAACAATCGATGAAAGCGAGGTAAATAACAAAATCTTGAAACAGCTGTCGCTGAACAGAGGCTCTCAAAGTATCACATCTCTACTTTTATCAGCGGGTGAAATCTTTCATCTCTCAGTGCTACTCACTGGTATTTGAAATGATTGAACGATAACACTGCGATCAAATAAATCATAAGAAATACTCATTAATTCAACTATTTTTCATTTACCTCCCTTAGATACATATCAGTAATACCACTTTACCATTTCAATAATCCATGGATCTTTTCAACTCTTTCGCACCAATTATTAGTTACTATAGAAATCAATTGCTCATTCATTAATCTTTTGTTGAGATATAATTTAATCTAATTTAATTAAATCCCTTTATATTACAAATAGGTATATTATTTCATCTTTAGGTTTTAGGTCTTTAATCTTCCTAATTTATTATTATTACAAAACTATTATTTAATTAATATTTACTCAAACAATGCATTTTTACAATACGTTATTTACTATACATATACGCATTAGTATATTAAATAACATACGTTGGATATTAGTTGTAAAACCGTGACACAGTGGTCATGAAATATTAATTCTTTAAAATCAATTGAAATATTATCCTCATACTGTACATTCAAATACGAAACATAGTTGAAAGGAGAAAATATATACGGAAACAATATATCTTGAAATCTCTGAATAACGTCATGTTATGCCTTCTGCAGTATCACCCAAACGCTGTTATCATTCCACCGCTCGTTTTATCCAATTGTTTATTCATTTCAGATCACATGTTGTGAAACCCAAGAAAAAATCAGTAATTCTTTTTTGAGATTCTTAAGACCTTATAATTGAAAATTGAAGCAGTGATGTTGTATGGATGAAACCTGAAACAATGATATCGTATGAACGAAACCTGAAACAATAATATCGTACATTTCTGTTGAAATAATTATAAACAAAAAGCATTCGAGTATAATTCATGATAACATGAAACTTATATCTTAGAACGATATCCTTAGTAATGATAATAACTTACAAAATTACAAGAAACCTTCTCCAGATTTCCAGAAGAAATCTTCATCTTCTTTCTCCAGCACAAAACAGTTGGTTAAAGGCAGGAATGTCAGTAATGATGAAATGTTGTAAACAACTGTAATGATAATTGTTTTAATTTCAAATAAATGACAATAGTTACAGAACACTCACTGAAATAAAGATAACAGAAATAGAAAATCCATAACAGATTGGAAGCTTTCCTACATCTGACTATATAATTACATTAAACAACAACAAAATGCATATTAAAATATGATACAAGCAATCATTGTGTTTACTTTACAGAGATATACACCAATTCAAGTCTTCTATACAAGTATATATGCTCCTGAGTTGAAACTGCTTATAATTAATTACAACTTGATACATATTTCGTTCAAATTTAGAAACGAAAAGCAATCTTGTAAAGTACAAGCGGTTTCATCTTTCAGGTCATGTATATGCATATTATGAGAGCAGCACACAGCAGAACATACTGCTATTACTACAGTAAAAGCAACAAGATAAAGTACAAATAAAATTTCAAAAAAAAAAAAAGGTGACTGAAGAATATGTACTTGTGCTATATGCACTGACGAAAAAAAAGGACTAAAAGAGAGTTCTATAAGATAATGTATATCATGATCACTATGAGCAGGCAGTTCTTCCAAGGCTTTTTTTTAAAGATAAGCAGCTTAAAAGCATTATTCACAACTAATAAGCAAATAATACATTCGAACGAAATTTGAGAAATATGCAATGTTCCTAAGTAAAGGAAATAAAAAGGGTATTTACAGCATTGATACTCCCCAAACCGATCCTTACAAAATTATTTTACAAAATTTCTGAAATATTGAAACCGGTAGAAAATGATGATAAAGAGCTGAAAGTAAATTTAAAAAAAAAACATAAAATGGATCGTAAAAAAAATGAAAATAAAACCAAAAATTNAGCATTGATACTCCCCAAACCGATCCTTACAAAATTATTTTACAAAATTTCTGAAATATTGAAACCGGTAGAAAATGATGATAAAGAGCTGAAAGTAAATTTAAAAAAAAAACATAAAATGGATCGTAAAAAAAATGAAAATAAAACCAAAAATTAGGACAAATAAAATAAAAGATAATATCGAAAAAAAAAGTTAAAAGAGTATAATAACTGCGCGAAAAATAATCAAATAAAAAAAAGTGGAAAAAATCAAAAATAATAAGAAATAAAAACAATAAAGAAACAAAAATATAAAAATTTTTTGAAGCAAAGCATGCTAGATGACTGATACGTTTTTAAATTTAATAAGCTTTTCATACAATAATCTTAAGCCCATGAAGCAAATTCACCTGCAAGTAGTGTATTTTAATTTCAAATTATTTGTTCATGTTCATAAATTAAGTTGAAATCTCTTACTGTACTCATCCTATCAAACTCAAAGTATAAAATGATTCATGGCTAAACATGCCAATGTATAAAAGTCAAAAGGATTGTAGGTCAAAAGCAACTTCATCATTTTTGATAAAACTACTGTTTGAAAAGATTAGATAAATTGTATGGATATTTCGTTTTCAAAAAAGACTTTCAGATTCAGTTAAATTTACTTGCAGATACATCTTAAACATATGTCTTTAAACGTACAAATTTATTTACAAAGGAAATATTGCTACATTCTTTCCAATATGAAAATTATTGCATGCTAATCAAAAAGTTCACTGAAAAATTGTACTTCGTAACAAATGCTTTATCTATTACACAAAAATGTCTGAAAGTGATTTGATAGCATTTCTTATCTTCCCTGGAAAGACAAATATCTTGATACTAATCTGGCAATAGAAGAAATGTTGTTGGAAGAATTTCTAATAATAAGACAAATTCCGTCATTGTATAATTAATTTCAACCGGTCTCCTTACTAATCGCCAGTGCAAACCCAATTTGTTATATAGTGTTTGATTTTCATGATCCAATAACTTCTCCAACGCATGTACCGTCTAAAAAAGAAACAATATAGAACGCTAACATCAATGTTATCATAGAACGAACGAAACTGTTTGGAAAATAAAAAAACTATTCAGCGATATTTTTCCTCAGAAGCTATAGGGAAATTTTTTTTTTACAAATCTCAAGACTAAAAAGATACGAGATACGAGCATCTTAATCATATTGTTGCCATTTTAATCTACAATATAAACAGTTAACAAATCTTCATCAGCTTATAAAATGCTTTCAAAAATAACGATTGTGATGGACAGGAATATTTTTTACTTTTTTCTATCCATAAAAAAAATTGACTTACGATTCAAGACTATTTTTCAAGACGTCACAAGACTATTTTTTTCGAAATTACTTAAAATGGGGTCATCACCTTAAGTTATAGTCAAACTTACACGTTTGTTCAAACAAACAACGGGCCATAATGAACAACCAACGGTACAACAGCAAAAGAGCAATCCACAAACAAGCCAACGAACGTTTCCTGACATGCTCTTTGATAATATACCGTTAATTCTTCGCATCGTATCGGCTAGCTCTTCCGGTGCTAAACGACCCGTTAATACGGTTGGAAATTCGGTATCAAATCGAGAGCTCAGACCAAACCTTAAACCAAGCATGCGACTGCTTAAACAGAAAAACCGGAAATTCAGATGAATAATTTTACAATCAAAAAGCAAAGAACTAAATTATATGACCCTAACACTATCGCCCAATCAATAATCGTGTTAGAATTATCAAGGTCACTTGGTTGGCCACTGCTTTTTTGAAAATTTTCCGATGGATCCATTGATTTAGAAAAACTTAAAAAGGTAATACTCAACCAACCATTTAACTCAAGAAATCATTGTTTCATCCATGAAATGAAGAAATATCTATTTTGCTCAACTCTATCGTCTAACTTTTCTATACAATGATAACTATATTATTTTGACTTTACAGAAAAATTACTATCTTCATTTACTGTAATAGCTGCGTCGAAATTGACTGAAAATTTTAACGATTTAATGGGAATTTAGAAATAATACCTGCTATATTTATTACAATTAAGAGCAAAATCTTTTGAAAAAAAAGATAAGAAAATGATAGTTCACAGAAATTTATGGAAAAATTAATTCATAATTAAATGAACAAACTGCAGAAAAATACAAACATTGTTAGATGGCCAACTCCACGAAAAACAATTGGATCTTTGTTGCAAATCATTGGTGAAGGTATTTCGTCAACAATTTCAATGATGTCGATATCGGACGACATCGTCCTTTTTGTATTTCCACTTCTTTTCAGCACCTGGATTGATACTTTCTGTCTAAAATTAGCATAGAGCCAAGCCATTAACCCGATAAATTGTTGCTGATAGTAATAATGTAACAACTCTGTTGTGATTTCGATTATGTTATCGATTATCGCAGCAATGATAATCCAGAGAGGAATAAAAATAGTAATTAACTAATCTCATTTCCTAAAGAAAAAAATGCTTGTGGGCTTGAAACAAGGGTTCTCTTTATCAAACTATCACTACTTATCATTTCAATGTAGTATTCGGAATGACTGAACTACCGGTTAGAATGATAATGAGCAATTAGAAAGATAATTCACTATAAAAGATTACAACATGCTTTTTTGTAACATGAAATTGAAAATTAAATCGAAGTTCAAAACCAATCAGAAAACTGAAGTGTATTTGGGTGAACCCGGAAAACATGAATGGGTTATAACTTGTACTACTTTCTACTCGAATTATTTCAATTATTCATAAAGAATGCAAAAAGTGAACATTTCAAGTGTAGCTGTGATAGATATATGTGTAACACGTGACCACGTGACCCCTTCCCAACCCATATTCTTCCCAGCAATCTTGATATGGCTTTCTACCCATTACTCTCATATGAACCACTTGAACAAGCGATCCACTGTACGCCGCACAATGCAATTCCTAACATCCACTCCTTGTCGTACCATTCATCTTTTTACTTTTCCCATCTCATAAACTTTTTAGTCAATAATTAATAGATTGTCATGAAATCGCAGCCAACACGTCATCAACATCAGCTACGTGGAAATTATGCGTCAGGATACAGATGATAATGACTATATGCAACAATTAAATTCAAACAATTTATTTAAACAATACAAGTGATAGGTATATATTTCACTGAAAACTGTTAACATGAAGCATTAGACTTTCGGAATCACATCTATGATATTGTCATCCTTTTTATCGCTGATATCAGGCAATCCTATTTTCCCAACAACAATGATAATCAGAAGAGAATTTGTAACGAACAAAGCTCTTGCTCTGAAGATTTTTTTATAATACTTTCACATGAGAATTTAATTTATTACACAAAAACTAAGAAAAAAAACCAACTTATTTTTACTGCCAAAAAATATCAGCAAGAGCTGTACAAAAACAATACTGGCATTCCCATAATATCGCAAAATTTTATTTTTAAAAGTTCGTAAAAACTTTTCTTAAAGATATGATGATAAAACAAGTAAGGAATCTTTGGACATTAAATAAAAACCAAAGTATACAAACAGTTATAAAACTGCATATTACGTATGTTGAAAAATTGACTAATCAGTACTATTATGACTGCTTAATTTCTCATGCATATAATCGATACAATCAAGACATTTGCAAAGACATATACAGGAATCAAAAGCAGAAACTTTTCAATTTCTCAACAATAAAAGATCAACAGGATATGAATACAGTAATTAGCGAAGAAGACCACTTCCATCAACGCTCCAAACCATTTCAACGATATACTGCAATTTTGAACTAAGAAAACCTGTGAAGTTCAAATAAACTGCAACTTGGCAGAGATATGTTCCATTTTTACTGTCCAATTTTTCAGCAAAAGATATGAAGACAGAATATAAAGAAGTATGTGAGGTCTTGCATATATTTTACGGAAAAATAAAACTTACTTCCTGGTGGTGGTTCCCGATAATGCACTTTGAACCAAGATAAGACAGCTTCGAGACTTTGAAACAATTGCTGTCGAAAACGAAATCCTTCCGGTGTTACGGTCATATACTCATGCCTTGCTTTATTACGCGGCAAATATGACACAACAAATTTTCCAGGATAATCTTGTGATGGTGTTAATATATAACTACAATTATAAAATAATCAAAAAAGAGGGTAAAAAAAATAAAAGAATGCAAAAAGAAAAGTTAAATATCACCGAGAATCAACTGAAAATTTGAATAACAGATGTAATAACAAAAGGAAGTCTATTTGACCAATAAAAAAAAAGGTTATATAAACAATTACGGTATTCGCTGTGGATTTCGCTTTTTTTCGTCGAAGAGATAACTCTCAATAGAATCTCGATCTTCGGCTCGTTTTCCATCCAAAAAATATTTGTGCGACAAAACATCACGAGCTGAGGCAGCCATAGGTTGTATGTGACGCGCAAGGATTTCATCTAAATCTTCGAATTCCTGAAGATGTTGCAACTTGTTAAGAGATACGAAACAGAGTTATACATTGTTAATAGATGTACAATGAAATTAAGAATTTAGTCAGAAAAAAACAATAAAATCTCAAATTCCAAATCTATTCAGTTCGAGCTGCAAACAAGCATCACATCAGTCCAGTCATATTTATATATGGCCGAAAAACCTACTGAATGTAAGAACATACTTCTGCACCAATTAACAATGTTTTTCCGAGACTAAACTGGTGTTGCTTCCCTTCTTCTTTAATATCGATATGTTGATAAATACCATCAGCTACTTTCCATGTTACCGTTAAATGTGAAACGGATTTTGAACTAGGTCGAATGATAGCTTCACCCTAAGAAGAATTCTATTTTGATAAATAATTCAATTCATCAAAACTTTAAAAATCGATAATAAGCATTCTGAATCCCCACTTGCTCAAATTTTTGAAGCATTCGTTCAGCATCTTTGAAGGTAACATTATGAAATGATGGATGCGATATAACTCTTTTCACGAAATATGTTACAATTTTCCTTTGCTCCTTCAATTTCTTATCCTTTTCGTCATCTTCCTGCAATCAATGGTCGAGCATAGAAAAATGAAAAATTGATTACATTCCTTAACTGATATAATTTCTTTTGTTACTTGGCATTTCAGTTTGTCGAAGTAACGGTCAAACTCGCTATTCTGAGGTTGCAGGCCTCTCAAGTCAGATGATCGAGAAGAGCATGTCGCCGAAAATTTATCTGGGTCCAGCTCCAATATTCGGCAATATATAGGTTGGTTGCGCTGCAAATTTCAATCTTTCTCTAAGCCCTAAATCAAAACAATGAAAAATAAATCACGAAATGCAACGAAAATAGGAAGAGATATAACGCCTTTCTGTTTTAAAAACAACAAAACAATTACTTACCCTAACTCTCTCGCTTGGGTCCACAAAGGAATCTGGTCGATCTGACAAATATTTATTTGGAATGAAACCAGTTATACCACTGTCGAATCGTACTTTTACGCCAACTGGTTGTCCAGGACAAGAATCAATGTGCTGCCACACCTTAATTTTCGTTAACATTCGTAAATACAGGAATCAATGTGCTGCCGCACCTTAATTTTTCGTTAATATCCGTAAATAATTAAAAGTCAAATACCCATTTTATCTCATTATTGAAAAAAAGAAAGCAAATTTATTACAGAGGAATCACCTCATTTGTGTTGTTGAAATCAGGCTTGTAACAATACTGGCATTTCCACTGACCCGTTCGCTCATCTCTAATAGGAGGTACCCGTTCTCGCTCTTCTGGATCTCTCGGTTTGCGATAAACTATATGCATTACTCGCCCCATGACTAGTTTTCCTGAAATCAGCCGAAAACCCATAAATTTTCTGAAAAAAGTCTTGCAAAAAATATTACTCAAAAAATATTACTGAAAATGGGAAATGTTAGTTTTCATGTTGCACTTACGCAGTACATATATTTTTTCGAAATTACAACAAACTACAGCACATGTTTCAGTGCCAGTCTAGATGATTAACAAAATCCGATAAATGTGAAATCAATTCTCCCAGTAAATAAGTTCAACAAGGATATAAAAATCAGTAGACGACTCAATTTCCAAACTAACCTATGGAATCAGAAGTTTCCTTTGTCAACATCGTGAAAATTTTTTCAGCCGATGGACTTTCGTAAGGAACGCGAAGATCTTTGTATCGATGATTTAGCTCTGCTCGAATATCATACAATGTAATACTTTTGTTACCAAAACCTTGTCGGGCAAGCTCTTCCGCAAAAGCATCTAGATCAAGATCCTAAAATCAAATATGCAGTAATGAAGTGAATCGGTCAGCACTTACCTGTATGTCCAAACTTCATTATTATTATAATTCGAAAAATAAAATAAATTACGACACCTTAAGTTTATCTGGATTCTGTAAAATTTCCTCCAACGCACTTGTAGGATCAGCAGCGTCATCAATTTCCAGCGCATCGACCGCCATTTTTCGAGCCCATTCATATGTTTCTGGATGCACTCGAGAACCATCTAAAACCTAAATTCAAGCAAAATGAAAAGATTGCCATAATCATTTTAAATTAATAAACCTTTTGTATTAAGTCATATAAAGTTCTAATTTCGATCTCGTCCAGAAAAAATGATTACCTCAACATAAGCATCGGTTCTTTCAGACACTTTTGCCGTGTCAATCTTGATAAAGCCTGCCGAATTCATAAATACCTACAAACAAATTTTCACCAATTAATTCATAAAACAACGGGACGAAAGTTTACTAAATCAAGCTGAAAAAGTATTAGAAAATTTTTTTAAAAAATTTCAATCAGCTTATAGAAATAAAGAATAAAACAAACCTTCGGTCCCATACGGCATAAAGTGACTAATTTTGTCCGACTTTCTAAAAGATTATCATTCTGTTTCAATATTTTCAGTAAATGCACTCCCTTTCTTGGCCCTAAGCCACAGACAAATTGCAATAAATATGAAGTGTGAGAGTATTCCAAACAGCGATTTACATCCACACCAACTTCATTTACTCTGTTTATGAATTCCAGTGACAATGCAAACAATAGTTCTTCCTATAATATGATCAAATCACTCGGAGTAAATATTATCTTAATTTTTGAAAAAGGATCGGACAGAAAATGAGCACTAGCTTTTCTTTATTTCTTTCCATTTAATGCACATGATCATAAAATCTGTGAAAAATTACTTTGTTAATTTCACTTTGCAATGGATGGTATGAAACGCAAAGAATGTCATCATCTGTATTACATAAGTGCGCATATTCGATCAATGGATCCAATAATAAACGGCCTAAGGAAATTGCTTGTCGCAGCATTGGTGGATAGTTAGGGAATTCTGTCTGCAAAATGGAGCACAAAATTTTTAATGCTAAAGATTAAAACCCAATACTCTAATAATTGCACGTGAAATATCATCCTACAAATTAATTGTAGAAAAAAAAAAGCAGGCGCTAAATTAAGAACAATTCTGTACATACAAATTGTTCCAGCTGTATTTTTTATCCCGTATCAAATAATAACATTTTTGAGGTGCTAAATTTTCTATTACAGTTAAATAAGTTCAAGGATTACTAAGAGCACTAAGAAACATATATATAAACAAATCCCATGAACATTATTAAGCACTCACAATCGCCTGTTTGCTATGCATATAAATTTTGGCTGCTTCATTATCTACAATTTCGACGCAAATTTCTTTTGCAATTCCAGAAATTTCGTGCAATAAAGACTCGATGTCTCGTTTAATATAATAAGCATCCATATTTTCACCGCATAATGCAATTACACGAGGGCGACGTTTTTCGATGAATTTGCGCAAATAAATCATATCCTGACGCTAAAAAAAAAAATGAGAAATGAATGATGATCAGGAAATATAGATGTCCAATTTATATTAAAGTGATGACAATCTACAAAAAATTTTTTTTTTTTTGTTACAAATGATAGAATCCATATTTTAACATAGCTTAAGTTTTATATACTGCGTGAAACTAAGCTTTCAAAAGCTTTTTTCCGGAATATTTCTTAAAACTTAGCCAAGTCAGAAGACGATAACCTTCAAATCTATTTCATCCAGTCTTTTTGAATTCATACTTTTTGTAATATGAACTAATCGAAGATGATCTAATACTTGGCCATCCTGATCGATAAGAGCGCAGAATGATGCTTGATCTCTGAAAATGTTGATTTTCTTGGTTATAAATCCTATTCAAGAATTATCAGTTCAGAGACTTAACCATGTACTTCATTCTTACATGCCTTAAAACGCTAAATCTGAATGATGCTACCTTTCTTCAGGGTAGGCAATACTTAGAACTCTTGTTCCACCAGCAAAACCATTCCCGAAATCATCATCATCATCATTATGCACATTATGATACGTTGCAGTTTTAATTCGATCATACAAATTCTGTGTGCTTTGCTGAAATTGATTCAATCAGCAAGAAACAGATTTATTAAAACTTTTTCAGTTTCAAAATTAATATTTACGTTTGCCATGGCCCAATAAACCTTTATTCAAAAAATAATGCTAGAGACTTAATTACATAAATCTGAAGGACATACTTTTATTACGTAATCTTTCGCCTCCTGCAGAAGCCTTTCATGAGCTTCGCGCTCAAATACTGGTAAAAGAAAATTGTTAATACAAATTGTTACAGCTTCTTCTCTGACCTTGTTCCACATATCAACAACACGAGAATATTCATCCCTGAAAAAAAGAGACTACTTTCTTAAAACGGACAAAAATGGGATAAGAAAATTTACTGACACTTCTGACATTAAATTTATTACCACTTCCCGAATTCAAAGTTCAAAAAAAATCAGGAACTCTTTCCTGCTGAAATATTTTTACCTATGGTAGGGTTGATCACGTAGAAATTCTTGAAGCAACGTCTTCTTAAATCTAACATCGTCCTCTGTGTCGCAGTGTAGCTTTAAATTGAGTAAGCCACCAGCATGCGCCTAAGAGGAAATTAAGATTTAAATGATTTCATTTCGAAAATGGTAAAGATTATAAAAATAATCATACAGTTTTTGTAATCAATAGTTTCTGCAGAAAATCTCATTAAAAAAGCTGGAAACTTCAAGAACAAAGAAGACCTACCTGTACGTACCACAGGTATTCATCATGCCGTAAAGCAGTGACTGGTTTGTTGAGTATGTATCTAAATTATCACAAATTTCATTGTGTTGAACTGTGTGTGATCATGATTTAACCCCAAGGCTTATTACCCAACAAAGTATAAAAAAGAAGCGTAGAAATTCGTTACCTTCTGGGCCATAATTTGTGATTTTCGTCAATCTCCTCTCGGCCCTTTTTTGTTGGGTATACCGAAATCTTCAAGCGTAACCTATACTGTGATCGCAGCATTTCACGTACTTTTGGTTCTCTACTTAGCTGCTTAGCGACAACATGAATAGCACCAGTTAACACAGCTTCTGGCGTAGGGAAACTTTGGCAGACATAATGTTCTGCAGCCTTCAATGGCTCTTCATCGTCCTGCACAATATCATGCCGTTTCCAATCAAGATTTTCCGCAAACTGCAAAGGAGTCAAGCCAAAACGTGAAGCCATTCCAGATAGCCCATTCTGGATACATAGCTGAAAATATGCAACAAATGAGAAATTAGCATTCGTAAATGAGAAAGTAAGTTTTTCCCTCACATAATTACATTCACTCTAACTTATAATGTATGGGAAAAGATATACAGTTAAACACACCATATACTTATCCGTTCTTGAAGCAGCACGAAAACGCATTTCAGCAGCTTCACGTTCAGGATCGTCTTCACTCAAATTTTGAATTTTTTCCCAGTCTATCATTTTCGGCACTTCCGGACCATAATATAATTGAAATTTCGTGGATACATCCATCAAACCTTCTACCGTTTGTACTCCATGGACTCTATAATCCCAATATATATATTCTATTATATAACTTTGTTGTAATAATTCGTATCATATCCAGGCCTATGACATATCTATTGATCATTGACGATTTTCTGAGTGAATATGAGATGTTTTGCTTATTATATGTTTGAGGTTCTTAAAAGTTTTTATAAGCCATTCCTTACTTTAATTTGTATGTGGAGTTTTTATTATAAGTTGGGTGTTATGTTAAATGCCATAGATTGTTTTTTTTTTTTTTTTGTAGAGCGGAAGATGTTTTTAGTTGAGTATATTATGTTCGAAGTTAATTTGGCCTTGTTTGTTCGTGTTACACTTCTAATGATGCTTCTATGTTTTTTTTTATTTATCTGTTTGCATATTTTTAAGGACTGTTTTAGTTTTTTTGTATTTATTATATATGTACTTTTTGATCTACTTTTTTTTTGCATTTTGATTTCTCTCTTTCTCTGTCTCTCTCTCTACATATGTATATATATATATATACATATAACTTTATTGAAAAACATCCTTGTGATTTTTTTGTGACACATGCACACCCATAGCAAAAGACAAAAATCAGAAAAAAAATGATTACTCATTCATATCCTGCTCAGTAACAATGCGCATTCCTGCCGCACTGTCATTCTCCATTTGATAATTTAACATCCGTTTCATCAGTTCTAATAGACGTTTCTTTCTTTGTTGAAGGTGACACCACTAAAAATAGAAAACAGATAATCTTTAGCTTTTAAATATAGAAGCAAAGCCACTGAAAGTACCTTTTCATCCCATTGATAAACTTTCCATAAATCATTGATTACCAAACATGATTCCACGTACTCCTTGCGATAAAATGCTATGAATGGCACCTAGAAATACGATTTTAAGAAAAATCAAATGCTGTAAATATCGCAGAAAAAAAATGACAAAAGAAAAGAATGGTGTTTGTTAGCAAGGACTGAAGACAGTGTGTCTACTCATAATGACAAAAATATTTTCCATTCACCTCGAATAACTGGTTTCTGATGAATTTCAAAGCCTCTTTAATTTTGTCTGGTGCTTCTGCTACAACTTTAGTTCGTTCATCAATGCGGAGATCAGGATTTGATAACACAGTGAGACAACTGTCTTCCTAAAGTTGTGTTTTGCAGTTTATTTGCAACAAAATCTGTAGAAATCTCGGGGTCACAATGGAGATAAAAAAGAAACTTCATCAAAGATCATCAAAGCATTCTTCAGAGAAATCCAAATCCAACAGTTTCTAAGAATACAGCAATACATAAAAAATTAAAAGCTTCTAAGGAGTTATAAAAAGATAATAACACATCAAGTTCTTGATCACCATGTGAAATTACCGTCAAAAACAGATTAATACCTGTTCCGACAAAGTTGCATTATCAAATGCATATTGGTAAATCCATTTGGCTTCGAATTCAAGCTCATGGTCATCAGCCTCAGTTACTGGGATTCGACGAAGCTGCAAGAATATGTAGTCAAAAAATTAACTGTTCTCTCAACAATACTTTTCAACGTTATCAAGTGAAAATAAACACATAAAAAGAATTGAAAAAATATTAAACAACCTGGAAACGTTCAGGACGATCATCCAGTTGTATACGTTTATCCATCGGAGCAAGCAATTTCTCTTCAAGCTCTGCAGGTTCAATTGTATCCATCAAAGTAGCCCTTTTCTCTTTCGGCTTCATTTTACGAGAACGTGATACATCCCCTCCTTCCAATTCTTCCTGCTCTTCATCTTCCGGATATTCGTCCTCATCTTCTCCAGGCTGCAATAAAAATACATTCAAATGAAGCGGTGTGGAAATGCTAAAAAAACTGATTAATAAACAAACACCAACTTCTACATCTTCATCGTAAAATTCAGCAAAATTAAAGTCATCGACTCCGAATATTTCTCGCGCGTCATCAATAGCTTGCTCCGGTACATCTACGAAACGATAACGACGCTGCCGATGTTGAGGCTGTTGCCCATCATCCGTAACAATGAAGTCGTCTTCTGAAACAGGAACAAGTAAAATATCACGCAAGTACTAAATTTTTAAAATTGTCAGTGGTAGATGGGTGATTACCAGAATGCTCAGTTTCCGTGCCTGAACCCTCGACGCCATCGTAAACACGTCGGTCCGCCTCCCTGTAATCGCTGCGTTGATCATCATCACCAGCCAAATCATCCTTAAGAAATAATATGAGTTAACTTCATAGAGTAAGAAAGAAATTAAGCACGTACATTAAATAAACACTACATTCTGCTTTTTTTTACTTCTATAACTTTTTTAGATTTATATCAGTTTGCTTAATAATTTTAACACTTGACAGAATGAACATTCTAAATAGATAAGAAATTAAGAAACCTTATCATAAAGATTACTCTTGCTACGATCATGGTCCTCTTCTTCATCACTTTCAATAACCACACGACCACCAGCGGGACGCTGTTGTATGTCTAAATTATCATTCAGTAAATCCAAGTCTTCATCGTCCAATTCGAGATCATCATCCTTTTCGATATCGCTTCTGTCATCGTCCTAATAAAAACCATGAAGCAATTTTAAACCACAATTTCAATTTCGGTACAAACCAAATAAATACAGCAATTTGTATAATCATGATTAATAGAAGCTAACCATTGCGAGACAACTCGATTCAGCACTTTACTGCATTTACTGAGACACAAAAATGAAATACTCCACACATAAAACAAACCTCATTATCATCACCTTCATCTTCATCAATCTCGTCTTCATCGACAACAAAACCTGCCATTTCCTTTTGAATTTTGGCTTCATCATCTTCACCATCGTCATCTTCTTCGTCATCCTCATCATCGCTGTAAACCAAGCAAGAAATTCCAAATTTAGATAACATCAGTTAAAAATGGTAACTTATACAGATTTCATCTGCAAGCCTAAAGAATTCATTCTCTTAACTCTGCGACTATTCTACCTATGATATGATAATGAAAGTTCCAGTATTTAGGAAGCACAGCTGAACAAGAAATAAAGAATTGTACATATGTACCTTCTATTGCTACTTAGTTATGATGAAAAATATCATACTAAATCATGTATCATTACAACTGGATTAAAATTTTGTTGAAATTTAACCTCCTAATTCGTTTTTTCTTTTTTGCTTTCTCTTTCTTTTTCTGTTTTCGCTGTCGTTTAACTTTAGGTTCTAAATCATCATCATCAATGGATGTATCCGTCGTTTCACCTGAATTTTCGGACTCCTCCGCTTGATTGTCCAAAAATTCCGACATCCTCACTTTATGTTTTCCTCATTAATTCTCAAAATTGTACACCCTCCTGAAAAAGAAAGATTTCATGCTTCCCCCAATTAAATCAATAAAAAATTTCGCATGTTATGAAGTAAACGATGCATGGCACAAACTGAGCATATATACACACAAATTTGGTAGATTCTCTACTATTGCTTTAATTAAAATGTATTGAATGAAAAGATGAATTAAGTATCGATTTATTTGATAACATATTGAAAAATATTGACTGATTTAATCAATGCCAATAAATAATCGCAAATATATTGATGATGTGATAATGAAAGAACAAAACGATATGTGTTATAAAATATCAAAAAACTCCCACAAATAGTCTTGCCATCCCAAAATCCTCAAAGCAGTCAAGAACAAAATTCGGAATAATAACCTCACTGTAAGATCTTCAACGGTCCGTAAACCACTACAGTGCCCTGCAACACAACTCTTAAATGTCACATAGATTGAGCGAAATGCAAACAGTACATCTCACAGAATAACCTCAAGTATTAGATGTTACTTTACATGTACATCTATGTTGCGTATTGACTATCATGCAAGTTTCCGAGTAAACAAACGGGAAAATGGGCAATTTAGATCAAAATGACATGTAATGATGTAAGATTTTAAACTAGCTGCATGAAATTCTTTTCAAATACTCCAAATTCGAAAAAAATTCAATTCAAAATTAACTGAAAATCAAAATATAGCTATTTTTAGGAAAGACTATTTTAAAATTTTATTTATGCTTTTTGAGATAGAATAGAGGTTATAGTTTGAAGAACGAAAAATGAAAGATTGATGAATGTTCAGTTATTACAAGCAGAAATGAATTCAGGAATAAATGTGAATAAATATAAATAAAAAAGAGAACATTTATATTTAGCCATATCTTCAGGATTTCCGAGCTAATCGTATGAACATCAATTTCATTATCGATTGATTTTATCGATTTTTCACCAATCATCATCTCAAGGGAATTGTCATTTAGAAATAATTTAAAAAAAAATAAAACTTGGCAATAAAATTCAATTTTTTTCATAAGTCCCAGATTTTATCCCAAGTTTGTTAAATCAAATAATTCCAAAAAACAGAACGAAATTTTGTTACTGAAATTTTTATTAATTTTAATTAAAGCTAATAATATTTTCAATTACTAAGACTAATTAGCTGAGAGAGAAGAAGTCCAGCTGAATATCTTATGTTCAAAAGTCATTTAATACATTATTGTTATTTCGCTTTAAGTGGTTGAACTAGTATTCGCTGATAATAAATTCACATTTTTATTCTTTTAACTTCGTCTCTCTTAACCTTCTCATTCAATAGCTTTTATATTTGTTTTAGAATTAAAACTTTAAATTGTTTTTCAATTCAACGAAAAGAATTATTGAAAGCTTTCTTTTCCTGGATGTTAGTGAAATAAGCTAGAAAAATATTACTTATTAAAAAACAGAAAGAAGGGATAATAATTAAATTCAGATTGCATAAATTCAATCGATATTGAAAAGACAGAAAAAAAAACTTCTTGTAAGTGAAATTTCAGAAATTATCACTGAAAGTTTTATGAATTGAGCAGATAGTTTGTTTTTCTTCTTTTTTGAAATTTGCAGCTGTCTTTTTGGCTTGGGTCATACAATAAGCCGAATGATTCAATCAATTTATTAAAATCCATTTTATTAATATTTCATTTTTGTTTCTTATTCATTTCACTTCTTATTTAACTGATGTTTAATTTTTACTTTAGCAAAATTAGTTTATTTTAGTGCTAATAATTTAATTTAAAATTTAACAAAAAACTTATTCAGCCAAAAATTAAACGCAAAAAAAAGTTTGTCAATTTGCAAATACAACATTTCTCGTAAATAATTACGATAAGCGAGTGTTGGAGATAATAGTAATGATTAATGTTTTGGATTAATTTGAATATTTTACAGATCATAATTGATATTTTTGTTCACTTCAAATATTTTAACACTTTATTAGTAACTCGTTTAAATGATATGTGCCCAAGTGGGAAAAATAAATTTACACTATCTGTAAAGTGCAGATTTTTGAAATCAGTTTCGATTAAGTTCGAAATTAAGTTAAAATTAAGTCGATGTTGATGTCAAGAACAACAAATAAGCACATAACTTTCAGTTGAGAAAAACATGATTTTTATGGTTTTGCATATAGACTATAGACGTATAAAAACAAGCGTATAGACTTTCATCAATAATATTATGAGACTTTTTTTATCCCGTCCTTTCACTTCTGCCCATTCATTTTTAATTAATCCATAAAATTTGACAAATAATTTCGGTTGCGAAATTTTCTGGAAAAAGTCTAGCTTAAATGAAATTAAAATTATATGCGTTACTTATTCATTAAATTTAAAAATTAAAATTAAATAACCCCTTATTTATTATTGTACTTATGATAGATAAAAATTTTCCTTTTCCTTTTTTATGAGTGAAAAGATTTCATTTTTTTAACAGCACTATTTGCAAATATTTAACAGGAATGAAGAGGAAGAGAGAGAGGAAAAGAAAGGAAGAATCTAAGAAGCTCATCATGCTACATTATTAGCAAGAATCAGTAATCAGTTAACTAAATGTTACATACACTCGCTGCTGCTATAGAAATGACATTTGTCCTTAAGGCAAAATGATTTTGGTCGTTGGACAGCTGTGATGCTGAACATTGAAGTGCATCAACGATATATCCTCGGGAGCTCGGGAATAGAAGATTGAAAGTGGGATGATTTTGTCAGCTGGCAGTCAGACAGTCATTCCACCTAAACACTATCAGCTTCTTCTACTTCTTCACCACTTTTCTTCTTCAGTCTGAGCTTGTTGGCTTATCAGTATATGTTTACTAATTACATTTCTCATCAATATTATTTTCTAGTATGGAATTACGCCTTTTCTATAGGTGCATCAGTATGATACATAGGTAATGTGTATTTGATATTTGTTGGTTAATTTCAAATAAACTTTCTATCGTATGTAACAATTAAACATATATTTGATATTGTTTTATTAACTAGCATAAGAAATTAGTTTGATATAAAGGTGTAATCAATACTACTCGGAGTGGTCATTAAGTTCAGGTCAACGAAAATTAGGAAAGGTAAATTACCAATACAATTATAATATCTATATATCATTGAAAATTTTGTCCTGCAAAATAATTGAATTTCGTTCATTTATCAGTTTGATAAAGTATAAAATAAACGAAATTATAAATGAAGATATTTAAACAATAATTTGCTAATCCAAATTTAATTTTTAGCAAACTATTGAAAGGCAGGGATTTACGTCTGCTCATTACATTCATTCATTTGTCATACTTTTTCTGAGTATAGCAATTGTGCTGTCGAGCAATAAAAGAACTTCTCCAAATGATTGGGAAGTTAAGCAATCGATGGAAATGTTTTCAAATATTATAAACTTATCAAAACATGTTG
Organism: Mansonella ozzardi; assembly: GCA_029876185.1. Classification (NCBI taxonomy): domain Eukaryota; kingdom Metazoa; phylum Nematoda; class Chromadorea; order Rhabditida; family Onchocercidae; genus Mansonella; species Mansonella ozzardi. Next base: position 13,355 of record JARVGP010000331.1, on the reverse strand, counting down.
CTGCTATTATTAGCAATAGATTTCTTGTTGTTCCCGGTTTGTACTAGTGGAGTTAGTCGAGAAGACAATAAATGTAATGATCAGTGTGACTATTATGCTGATACTACTGCTTATGAAAATTGTATGAAGAAATGCTCATCTGACAGATTTTCAACTAATACTTTCACTACCAGAAGTATTTTTTTCATTAATTAACTAATTAATTAATTTATTGAAAAGTGACTTTTTGTTTAATTTGTTTAATTTAACTTATTACAAAACATGATTTTTAAAATCTAAACAGAACTAGTAGATGTCATTATCAAATTCGGCAAGAGAAAAAAACAAAGTTGGATTAGTAATAATTAATTAGTAATAAATCAGTAATAACTGTAACAATGATTCCTACTCAATTTTAGGATATCCATCGCCACCGTTCAATATTAGCGTCAGTACGACTGTAATTATCGGCAATGTGAAATTCTTAGAATCAACTATTAATTGGGACTTTGAACCTGGTAAACTTCATATTTTGTTTGCATTTTTAGAACAATTAATTACTTTAATTATAAATGATTTTCTTTCTTTCCTTCTTTGTTTTCTTCACTTCTTAATTCTCTTCAACATTTTCACTTTACACAAGACAGCTCAATCATTTCATCGAGTAAATTTCGGTATTTATGTTCATGAATGAATTGAAAAATTTTTCAAATAGTTCTAATTTCTATCGTATATCATTTTGCAAGAAATAAATAAATCATCAAAACAATTATTATCGCATATTATCGATAATAATTATTATTAGTGGTATTAATTACTGTTAATAATATTGTTAATGCTAATATTACTATCAATATTATCATTATTACTATTGCTTTATTACCATTTCTATACGTTATTATCTTTACTCGTAATTATAATCATTATTATGTTTCACATGACAATTGCATATATTAGCACACATCTGGAAAATCACATTGATCATAACAGAAAGCGAGCTTTTTTAATGGGACGACGATCATATCGTAATCTAACATCTGGAAAACAGCAAAACTGTTGTGAACCTTATAATAGCAGTCCTTTTTTTTAAAATTCACATTTAACATAACGGAAAATGTTATTCCATCGAATTCAAATAAGCAAATAACGAATTTCGATTTAAGATTCTAAATGTGAAAAATCCGGAAATTTGATAAAAAAAGGACAAACTCAGAAAATTTTTTAAAAAAGGAACAGGAAGAGGAATAGAAAGTAGATATGAAATGACTTAGTAAATGCGTAAATGAATATTTTTGTTCTTAGAAAATTTCTTTTTCATAAAATTTAATCAAAATTTCAATGAATTTTTTAGACAGTGGACGTATTGGATATTATTTGCGGGTAACAGCCGTAGAAGAGTGGTGCGAACACGATTTTCCCGGATATTATACTTATGAAATTGGACCAGTAAGGGCTGAAAAAATTAATAAGGAATTTCGAAAGTTTTAAATCAAATTAAATTAAGAGCAGAAATGTTGGAAAAGAGTATGAAACATGGGAAGGAAATGAAAAGAAAAAAAACAGCAAAAACTAAAGAATAGTAAAAATTGTAAAAAAGTATATGAAATTTTTGTATAATTTTTGATCTCATCCATCAAATTACTCCCATCAGTTTTTACAGAGTATGGATAAGATTAGTAAAAAATCAAGTAGTCTCAAGAATTTTTCGAAAATTTTCAAAAATGAAAGAAATATTGAACTTCAAAAACGATTCAGAAGGAGGTTGACAAAGAGATTTGGTTTTAATTTAACTTTAAAATTTTTTTTTAATCCTTTTCATATAAATTTCAAAATAAAAATTATTGATCGATCATTTTCCTGAAGATGTCTTTTTATTAAGCAAAAAGATCTTTGGGCATTACATGTATTGAATATTTTAAAACTTTTGAAATTCTATCCGTAATGTTAACAAACAAATAGCAATAACAATTAGTGAAAAAAAGTTTAGCTAAATGAAAACTGACAGAAAATTCGTTTAAATCAAAGATTTAATCCGAACTTATACCATTACTTCCTATCTTTTTACTCGAGCGTATTTCAAGATTCGAACTTTAAATAAAGCTAAAAATTTTGGTATTTCTTTAGTTTCATCGTATTATGTTATCAAATTTATCTGTGAATAAACCAAGCATACCGTAGAATTCTACGCATTTCATTATGAATAATTAATTAATTAGTTTCTTATAATAACAGTTACGACAAAACAATTAACCGTTTTTAACAAAAACAATCAATGAAATTTTGTATTTTTTTGCTTTAATTTTGAAAAAGAATTAATTTTTTAAAAAAATTGTCAAAAGGAAATTTTACAGATGGAACGATCTCATATTATTCCCGCAATGACAACTAATTCTGAGCCACTGGAAATTCAACATGACTGTACATATCTTGTACATATGCATTCAGTTCCATATCCTTACGGTGATCCAAATTTTGCTGCTGTTGTAAACTATGTGGTGCCCCCATGTATTGAAGGATACTGTAGCTGCGCCAGTATGTTATCATTTTACTGATCTATAAATCTTTTGATTCATGATAAATTCATTCATCGTTTTTTCTGTACATATTAAATTTAGGTCAAAATGCTGTACCAGTGGCTGAAAATGTATCAGTTCAGACGTATCAAAAAGATGGCGCAATAAAAGCTGCTGTTAGCTGGATGTATCCCGCTATTGGCGGTCATACGCATCAATTCCGATTTGATCTCAGTGAAAGGCAAGATACGAATTGATGCTTTTAATTTTTGTTCCATCCCTTTTATTACTGCTCTGCTTATCAATCAATAGTCCATATATTTCATTACTTTTACTGTTGATCAATCATCCGCATATTTTTTTGCAGAAAAAAGTAATGATTTGTATTTTTTAATTCTGATATTATTCAATCGATATTTCACATATTTTATTGGATAAAATTAATAATAATTTCAGATTTTATCACAGCCATCTCAGTTTTGCTAATCCAAATGCATTTAAATATCGTATCGCTGATATGCCATCACATGTCGTTTATGCTGAAGAGGTAAGGTTGATAATAATAATGGAGAATGAGAAATTAAGCTAAGATAATCATTATATTTAGAACTTACTTGATTTGCATCAAGTTTCCTTCCTTTCTTTTTCATTCGTTCACTTAATTATTAGATCAATCAGCGATTTGCAGAATGTTACATCGCTTTCAACTGTATTACCCATCGATTTGGCATCAAATGAGGAATATAGGTTGACAATTTTTGCAATGAATGATCAATTGTGTCATAGTGATGATGTAACCGTTTCATTTTTCACTGGGCCAATTTTGACCGACGAAGATATGGCGACATTACCAGCTGGTGAGTTTTTCGTTTTCTTCTCTTCGATCAAAAATATTTAATCTCTTTGCGCATATATTAATTTAGTAGTGAGAGGAGCACTCTACTAAAATATAAATGAATTATTTTATAGCAAAAAAAATGAAAAGATTAAAATAATGAGCATTAGCATTTTCGCTATCAAATATTTTTCGTTTCAAATCATGGCTGATAAAATCTGTTTAAATCAGGTGGTGAAAATGAAACCGAAGATTTTTATCAAAAAGAAATATACAATGTGACCGATGTAGAAGGTATCAATAAGATACCACCACTAATTCGTGAACTACCAGAAAAATCACTCTATTCACCAATAGTCATCTTGGCGGCAACTTTTGCGCTTGTAACAGCGATCTCAATGGCTTGCTTTATTGCTTATTGCTCGATGCGCAAATTTTATAAGAATGGCAAATCACAAATCGAGAAATCAACAGTCATACCTTGGGCGATGGCACATTCCAGGTTGTATGAAATGTTGATACTTTCTGTAAATTCTAAAAAATTTTTTAAGCAACGCTTTTTACAATACATATTTTAGAAGGAATAAACTGCAGAAAGTATTTCTTGTTAAATCTTAACTTTTTAAAGTTTTTTTTCCTATTTATTTCAATATATTTCATTGAGGAGATAAGCAAAGAACAACAAAAATTATTTTTCCTTACAGTCATTCAATGCTCGAAACAAATATTCTTTATCGTCACACTGACAATTTGGCATCCCAAATTGATTACGAGATACCATTCAATCAAATTCAAGTTGGTGGCATCATCGGACAAGGTTCATTTTGCTTTCTTATGCATAAAGCTGCAAAATAATTGAATAAAAGAAATATTGAAATTCCTCCAAGAAACTGTGAGTAGACAGCGATGAAATGAAGTAAAAAACGATCTGAATTATTGGAAGAAAATTTAATTTGCTATGGAGTGAAATAAATCTACACTAATCTACACTCTACAAATAAATCTACACTAATCTACAATCTACACTAAAAATAGATTTTTTTTGAGAGAAAATATGGACAGAAGAATTAGCAGCTAAGGCTGCTTATTTTGTTTTAGGTTCATTCGATGCCGTATTTATGGATACCGTCTTATGTTGTTTAACCTATTCATCTTATTTTAGGTGCATTTGGTACCGTATGTATGGGTACCGCTTATGGTGTTGAAGGATATATTGGCCCAACAACAGTTGCTGTTAAACAATTGAAAACTAATGCTGATGAAAATGAAAAGCGTGAATTTTTAGCTGAAATGGACATAATGAAACAGGTGTTGCATTAAAAGAATTGGTAAAAAAGTCATTTAACTAATAATTTGATTTTTTTTGAGAAAGAGGCAAGTTGAATTGAAACTATTCAGAAACTTTTCATACAAATCTATTTAAATTCAAACATTCATATTAATTTTCACTAATTAATTACCTGGTAACATGACTAGTAAGTTTGATTCATAGATAACATATAGATTGCAGTAGATAATAAAGGAGAAACATGTTAACGTTTGTTTATATAAATAGCACAAGGCTTTTTGTGTTTATTATTGTTTGAAACTTGACGCAGAAATGATTTGTTTTCTTTATTCAAATATCTATTTGATCGTTTTATGTTTATTGGTCAAAATTTGCAGAGCGAAATCATTGCAGGTTGGTAGGCACCCAAATATTGTTGCAATGTATGGCTGTTGTACGGAACCAAATCACCAGTGTATGATTATGGAGTATGTACCATTTGGCGATCTCAAGCATTATTTACAGAATCTTCGAAAACAGGTGTTACTTCTTTGCTATTATGATTAGGTTATTAGTATCGCTATAATGCTGTAGATAATCCTGATTATGATGAACAAATCTGTTTTAGTTTGATCGAGCAATGGTAAATATGAAATCGTCATTTTACGGACGTGATGCGCCAGTTAGTCCATCACTGCCGCCATCAATGCATTCATCGTTTCTTTCAAATTTGGATGATAATTCAGCACATAACGAGGCATACCATATGGATCCCGCTGAATTGCAAAGCTTTGCTATACAAGTTGCAAATGGAATGGTAAGTTTTTTCAATCTGTAGTCTCCTTTTTCTTTTTCAATCAATTAAAGTTAAAAACTTGTTTAAATCTATAAAATTTTTAAGTTTCTGTCAAATTTAATGCTTATGTGCATAATTTTTAAAAAACATAAGATTTTTATTTTTAATTGATCTATTTAAAAATTTATTTAAATTTATTGAATTCCAAAAAATTCAGCTGAGTTTATTAATTAATAATAAAAGACCACTAGTAAATTTAATAAAATAGGTAAAAGTACATACTTATAGTAGCTTATTTTTTAAGGCACATATCGAATCACTGGGTATTGTCCATCGAGATTTGGCTGCGAGAAATATCTTGGTTGGTCGCGGAAATCAGTTGAAAATAAGTGACTTTGGATTATCGCGACATGGTGTTTATGTTAAAACAAGTAAAGGTGTAATACCACTTCGGTGGTTATCTGTTGAAGCAATCCAACGAAATATTTATTCAACAAAAAGTGATGTTTGGGTTGGTCTCTTTTCACATATTTACGTAATAAAAACAAAATTAAAATTTTTTTGATGAATTTTAAGTTAATATTATAAACATATCAACTAACAAAGAAATTTAAAAATTATTGAAATATATTTTGTGTTTTTTTCTTTCTCCATCTATGTCTCTCTTTCTCTCTCTCGCTCTCAAATTTGCAATGTACATTAGAAATAATTAAGAAAGTGTTTTAAAGGCAAAATTAGTTAATTCAAAATTAAATACTTTCACTTCACTTTTTTTCACTCCATGTGAAGTTGAAATACAATAAGTTTGTTTGAAACGTATTTTGCAAATGATTGCTATCAGAGAGCTACAAGGATGAAAGCAATGAGATATTAATGAGAATGGTAAAATACATAGCCTATAGCCTAACGTTTACTAATTAAATGAAAAATTTCATATAAAATTGACAGATTAGTTGCTCATTTAATAATACCTCTGACAACATTCAAAAGACTGATAGGTGTGTAAATAGCGCTTTGAGAAAATTTAAACAATTAACACATTCTCTTCATTCCTACTAACTCTACCTTATCTTATCGAGGGCTCATTCTTAACTTTTTAGCTCCTCACAAATATTATGCTGAATCGTAAATATTATAAATTTCATTTGATTAAAATGAAAAACACTTAAATTCTTATCATTTCGAAAAATTCGAAAATTTGCTATTTTTTCTCCACCATCTACCCGTCCTCCGCCATTCCCTTCGCCCTTTCTTTCATCCTTCCTTTCTTGAATTTTCTCCACTCTTAACATCAATTTATTACTTTTTACACTTTAACAGCCGATAATTTTATTGCCTGTTTGCCTATCCCGAAATCTCTGAAAAATGTCAATTATGTTCGATTTGTTCAGCTAGGTTAGTTGGTCAGTCAGTTAGTCTGTCCGTCTGTTTGTTTAGCATCATCTTTGTTTCAGTTAATCTTCTTTAAGCTCACAATTGATAACAATGATTATTACTTGAAGCATTGATTTGGAGGGACTAGACAAATCAAGATAAAGAAAGAATTAAATGATAAAATGAAAATAAATGACAAATAGTAAAGTCATATGAAAGTGATAATTAATCAAATAATAAAATGACAAGTAGTGAGATTATGTGATAAGTAACAATTGATCAAATAATAAAATGCTAATAATAAATGATGTGATTAATTAACGGTACAAGGAGATCGTTCAACGCTTCCGTTTTACTGAATTGCACAAACTTTTCAAGTAGCAGTAATATTTCAATTCGAGACTCGGCGAATTTTATGTGATTTAACTTTTTGAGAATTTGAACAAAAAAGAAAATGGAGGAAAAAATTAATAAATCATTTGATTGCCGTGTACTACGTACTGAGTGTTTGAATTTTTATAAATCAAGTAAAAACAAAACAAATTGACAAAACTTTTTTTCAATTTTAATATGTATTTTCAGGCATACGGTGTCGTTTTATGGGAAATTTGCACCCTCGGTGGCTTTCCATATCCGACTGTTAGCGATAAAGACCTTTTAAAATATTTACTTCAGGGTAATCGATTAGAAAAACCCGTATCGTCTAGCAATGAAGTGTATGCTTTTATCATTTATAATTAAAAGGAAATTAAAATGCAAAATAGGGCGCGAAATTGATTTAAAACGCTATAAAATGATTGTATCTTTGAATATTTAAAACATAAAAGTATCGTTAAAAGTAGTCTTCCTGAAAGTATAAAAATATTTCTGAGTTGATTTAGGCTACAAAAGCATGAAGAAAAAAACAAAGCGTTTTTTGAATTTAAAATTTCGAAATTTAGATATGATGTGATGATTCAGTGCTGGTCACATAATGCAAACGATCGGCCATCATTTGCTTATCTTTGTGAACATCTTAATAATCTGAATAGTCAGCAGTGTCCGTATGTTGAGTTTGTTCCCGGTGATATTCTACCGCCACCTGGTCTGTCTACCAGCTTATTTTCAAATTTTCTTTGAAATTTTAAGCATAAAAAATAATTGAAATTAATCTCATTTTATTAATTAATTGGATGATTTCAGTATCTTGAAAAATATTTGAGAGTTCGAATCTTTTGAAATAATACGATATCAAAACAAATTTCTTGACATAAATTCATGTTTTTATTAATCATTGAAATTATTAAGCAAAGTCAAATTAACTCAAATTGATCATATTTCATCAAACTCAATTGGTGTAAACAAAATAATTTCAGACGGTTACTGTGAATTAGTGGGAAGACCAATGACACATACCGATTTGTCAGCTATTGCCGATTTAGAAACAGCGGAAGTCGTTGATGAAAACTGAAAGAAAACGAAGTATTTTTTTCTTTCTTCTTTATTCATTTTCCATTTTCATTTGTTCGTCTTTTCCGAATAATTTCCTTATTATCATGTTATATGCACATATTAAATATTTGTTGATTTCAAACGAAAAAAAAAATTCTTTCTGTTTTGTACTTATTTGTAGAAAAAAGAATGAAAAAATTATTGTGAATTGTCAGACGATGTTGTTTGCAAATCTAAACTTAAAACCGATTATTGATTTTACCACATATATTATATAATTTTTTAATGCATATATATATGATTTGGATATTGCTTGAGTTACAGGTTGTATAAGTGTAATTATTAGTATTATTCATAAGGTACTTGTATTATTTTAATTCCAATTTTAATTCGATTTCAAATTTTGCATGGACAAAAAGAAAAACACAAATATGTTATGAAACAAGATTATTTCTTACCATAAATGCGAGGAAAACATTTTTAACAAATAGAAATAATTATTTCATCAACTTTAATGAAATCAATGATAGGTAAAAGAAATGAATTTATTATTGACAAAATTACTTTTTATGCACATTGCAGTGGCAGCACAATTTATTACCAATAATATTTTTGTTTTTTCAAAATTTCTTACAAACTAAAATTGCTGGTAGCCAATCGATTCTTGCTTTTGTTTTTTTAAAAAAATTTCATTCCTTTCCTGCTCTTTTACATTTCAGAAAAGTAAAATGAGCCAAGTTCAAATTTTATAGAAATTTCAAGCAGTATTTACAAGTTTTACTATTATCATTTATAAATTTAAAAAAAATGGACAAAGTAGTAACCAATTAATGGCAATACTTGTAATTATAACATTAATTATTCAAAAAGAATTAAATCCTAAATTGAGGATATGTACAAAGTGATCTTATCATTTTTCTGTTTTATTGCTCTTTCTTTCTCGTTTTTTCTATTTTTTTTACATTTTTTTTTTTTTTCATTTTATGTTACACTTAGCTCTTCTTATCTTTTATTAATTACATTTCGTTTTCTTTTTTTTAAACGATTCACTATCAGGAAAGAAATTCGAATCTCTCATAAATGATAAGAATTAAACACCATAATTATAATGATAGGGAGAATAAATGATAAACATGATGTTGATAATAATCTGTAAGTATTTTATTATTATCATGATTTTTAATTATCATCATTTAGAGCGGTAGTTTTTTATTAATGTTATATTACCATATTATCATTCATTCTTGTCTTCCATCCATTATACGTTTAATAAAGTCCATAAAATTTTCTTTTCAAACATTGTACATATATAAATACAAGCATAAAACATATGCACATACATACACACTAATTGAAATACTATAAAAGAAACCAATAAATTAGCGATCAGCTGTCGTTAGTTAATCAAATGTGAAATTTTTATTAATTGTACAGCTTTGGTTATATTCATTCAATTTAGTTAATTAAAGGAATCAATGATGAATTTTGATAATATTTAGATGAATAATTTATCAAAAAAAATTTATCAAAATTAATAAAATTTGTGATCAACAAACGATGATAGCGGCAATTTACATTTCACTCACTTCCTCCGAACTGAATCTTATTTCAGTCTAAATAATAAATTTAGATTTTGTTTTATTATGTAGTTTATATTGTTATTAAAATTTTTACCACTACAGATTGAAGTCTTTATTGGTGGTATTCTCTTTTGTATATCTAATAATGATGGAAATTTTATTGCTAAAATTTATCAAACATTTTCGTGTGAAAATTATAATATTACATTTCCATTTCGACCTTTACTCTCTACATTTCAAATTTTGCCATTATAAACATTAAGATAAATAAGGCAGCGAAAAAAGTCAATTATTTTTATGTAGAAGGAACGATTGAAAGATTTTAAGCAAAACTGCATTTAATTAAACAATAACACCGGTAAAAAAAGAATGATTATTTGAAAATCAGCTTACCTAAATGACGTGAAAAGAGAATAATAAATGCACTAAATTGTTAATATTAGCAGTAGTGATAATGGCAACGATAATGATAAGATGAAAATAATAATACCTAATAATAATAGCAATATTGATAATGATGTTAAATAAAGGATATCATCTTCCTCAGCAAATGATAATCCATCAGCTATAAGAAAGACTTTATTTTTACATAAGAAATAATGATTGAAATAGTAGCACGCTATGCGGCCACGCTTTAAACTCTTCAATTTCAAAGTTTACAACATTCCATCACAACTTGGCAAATTTGAAATTTATCAAAAAAAACTGAAAATTGAAACAAAGCTCAATTAAGCATTCTGTGCATTCATCCATATAATTTTATGCAAATAAAACTGGATAAATAGCCAAAAGGAATATCGAAAGATATAGCACAAGATACTAACGTCTTTGATTTTTTTGAGAACAAAAAAAAGTTAAAATAAGAAAAAAAAGAAAAAACTGAATGAACATTCCTGCAGGAGATTGAAGTTAAATTTTAATTCAAGACTAAAGTTGCTCAGGAAGGAAAATTAGCTTGAATTTATTCAGATTTTATCGGTAATCTTCTCCTTCCGTATTATAGAAGAGATCGATAATTTTGCATATATCGATTATGAGAGCAATATAAGCTAATGAGCAATAACTGATTCGATGCAAAATACAATCAAATTTAATGTAAAACATTTGAAAAATCACTTTTACAACTGTTAAATACAGCATGAAGAGAATTTCGAGAAATTACTAATCGTTGCAATGTATGATATATCAGAAATATTGCAGTATAAATTTTGCTAAATAACATACTTGACCAAATCTTTCGGTATTATTTTATAATACCAAAACGTGAAGCTGTGGTACAATATCACTCAGCGAAACCATAGATGACACTATAGCATAGCAGATATTCTTAAAATTAAAAATACAAATGTATTATAATAGAACAAGCAAACTTCACGAGAAAGCCCATTTAAAATTGATTAAATTCTAGGGCAAAACCGCAAATTTTGAAATTGGATTGTAGACGTTCGAACTGCTAGTGATACTGAAGTAGTTAGTGCCATTAGATTGATAGGTGTTATTCATTTACTTTAAAATAGTAATGTTCAATTTGAGGACCACGTGATTTTCTATTTGTTGCAGGAATACCGGATTCGCACAGATACTGTAATAACCACCGTACTAGCCAGCAAAATCAAAGTGTACATCAGATCGGTAAAAAATCCGGTACTCTTGCAAATAGATAATTTCACTGATTACTACTTAAAGGATCATAAAAGTTCAAACTTGGATATGATAAATATTTTCGATTTGTTTTGCCGGCTGTCTTACCTAATCTTACTATCAGCAGCGTAACTGGCGCTTGTGACGCAGCTAATTATTGCAGCAGTAATCTCAACAATATTTCAGTAAACCAATTACTTTATTGCGACATTATTGAAAATATTATTTCATTAGGATTATTAATTACTCTGTACATTGAGAATATATTTTTTGCAATCTTACGCAGAAATCCAACGAATAGTGTTAATTTTTTTATCTTCAACAAACATTTCTGTAGAAAAAAGGCAAATATCTGCGCCTTCATTGAGATTGCTCCATATATACGCCTTTTATTAAAGAACATTTATTTGACGAATTAAATTATTCATAAACGAATAATTATTTTGTAAGTAAGGAAAAGAAACTTTAGTTCAAATAATTCAAGTACCGAATAGAAATTATTTGGTTAGGAAATAACTTATGACGGAAAAATGTAGTCATAGGCTGCGTCATCGATATCAAAAATCTGAAATGAACAAGCAACTAATGATAGAAATGCAATTAATAATAATATCAAACTAAAAATTCTAACAAAAACTTTTGCATTCACAGCAATAATGCTAAACTACAATTAGTGTTATTCATTCAACAAAATCGTTGGTTCGTCAAAAAGATAAATATCTACGCTTTCATCATTAATGCTTGGTTCAAAAAATTAAATTGCCATGAAGCAAGCAATTTCTTATTATAATTTTCAGCCATACGTAAGATCTCTCCAAATTCCTACATAAATCATAGATTATCACGAGATTCTAGACATCATCACATGTTAAAAATTTGCCTTGATCAGACTGGATCCACTTTAATGTTCTTCCCCGTTTCAATTAAAAAACATTAAAGGAGAAATCCCGCTGTGAAGATTTGTTAAGAAATACTAACGAAATAAGTTGGTAAAAAAAATTGTAAGGAAAATCTAAAGTGATATATAAAATTTCAACATGATGATTTATCGAAAAAGATTTACTGAAGTTATTAACTAGTATTAAAATAATGTTCGTTGTTGTAAAAAAATCGGTATTCATCTAGAGAGCACACATTCACATACACAAATACGCATAAACATACATGCACATATATCAGTGCTTTACTTGTTTTAAAAAGGTATTAAAAAATTCCTTTTGCTGATTTAGTTGTCATTACATTAGACATTAGCGCTCAATATCATTTTGGACAGTTGACTTAAAATTATCTGATCGCTTCACTTTTTTGTCGTACACCTCATTTTCAGCCGCTGACTCGATAATTGATCTCAAATCCCAATCCTGAAACGAAATTGCATTACAGGTCTAGTTCTATTTTCCATCAGTTTTAGCAAAATATGCTCTTTGTAATTGCAGCAGATGTATGAACTCAACAAAATTTATGCTCTAACAGACATTTTTTAACTGATTTCTCTGAATTATGAGAAGTATTCAATGCAATACCATTAGAAATCGATAATTGCAGTTTTTCCCTTTTATAAATGTTGTCAAAAAGCGGTAATTGTGAATCTCTTAAAGTAGCATCACTGTTTTTCTTTGTCTCATCCGTCGTAATTTCATCACATCATTGTTTCCTTCATTCATAGAAACTCAAGTTCAATCACTATTAAATCGATATTAAGCTTACATTTTTAAAAACACTGCCTTTAATTTTTCCAGTTATCATAATAAATAAAAGTAAAGAGCAGTACAAAATGTAATTAATTGCAGTTTGGATATGTAAATTATTTTCAAAAATGAAACGCAATAGTGAAATCAAAAGAAAATTGGATGCGATGATTCTTATCACTTCAATAAAATATATTAGAAGTTTGTATTGCTTTTTGAGTTGTGATTGATGTCACCCTCGTAGTCCATCT
>JARVGP010000330.1:0-51026 GCA_029876185.1 Mansonella ozzardi | reverse complement strand
ATTATTATTATTACTATTATTATTATTGTTATTATTATTATCATTATTATTATTATTGTTGTTATTATTATTGTTTTTTAAATTATTATACTAAATTGTAATTATATTATCAAATTATTATTAATCATAACAGTAACGAAATAACAACAATAATAATAGAAATATTATAACTCTAGCAATAATGATAATAATGACACAATAGTAATGATAATTAGTGGGAATAATAAAATAGTAGCACTAATTAGAGCATAGCAGCCTTATAGAAGAATGCCTCATTTAGCTGTTAGAAAAAAAACTGAGTTTTCAGTAGTTTCCCAGGCCGAATTCGACCAATTTCAGTTATTCAAATACAACTGATGCTGGGGATGCCACTAACACAGGCGACACAGGCAATGTGAAAGTAGGCCCAAGCTGTGGCCAACGTAGGCGCGAATCTTTCCTTTATCGGCCATCGATCGAAGAACGTGAACGTGAACATTTACCTTCACTTACGTCATCCACGATCTCTATTCCTGCGCAGTAAGCATCTTTTTATTATCGCGATTTTCTTTCTTTTTCATTCTTTAACTTTAGTTTTCTTTCTTTCCAATCTTTCTGCTTCCAAAAAACCACTTTTTATTCTTAATTTGAAAATTACTTAATTTTCCATTAGCATATGTTTATTTCGAGAAAATTTTAAAAGAGAAAAGAAAAGAATCTTCGAATAAAGGAAGTGTAGAAGTACTGTTGATATTTGTACTATTTGATTGCTATTTAATTTTACTACATCTACATTCCTATTTTATTTCATGTTTCAAATTTTTTTTTTTTGGTTCATACATGTTACTTTGTTAGATCCTCTCATGTTTCTAAAACATCACACTGCAATTTATTTGGATTTCAATTTTTGTTTTTGTTTTTCCTTTAGTTTTTTCTTTTTTTGTGTAAATATAGATAGAAAAAAGTATATATATATAAAACCAATAACCAATATTAATCAATATATAATAATCCATATATATAGTGATCTATGTATATATAGTAATCTATATACACAAATAGTAGTATATATTTATAGATTATTGATTGCTTTGTAACTACCATTACAATTGTACCTAGATTAATCGTTATCAGATTGTTTTCTACATTGATAACTTTAAGCTGTATCAAATTAAGTTGAATGCGTGCAGTATATTTGCGTAAGAAGAATAAGAAATGATAATTTTACTTCATTTCATTTTGAAAAGAATTTATTTATTTAAATAGCGAATGCAAAATGCCATAAATCATCAAAAAGCAATGTTTTGAATTTCTTTAAATTTATCCACTTAGATTTTACCAATCAAATTGTTTCCTTTTTCAGAATTAAAGCATAAAAATGATTATTGTGTTTAGTTCTTTTTTTTTTGTTCAATTTTTTATCTTGTATATATTCAAATGGATTCGTATAATTCTTTTGCTAAGATCTTCGTGTAATAATTGTATCTATTTAAGAGATAAAAATAGGAATTTGAAAGATTGAGATGATGAAAAGAACATTTGATATAAGCAATAATAATTTGATATTTTTTTGAATTTATTCATTAATTTCTACCAAAAATTTTATTTTTAAGATTATATTCATTCAACTTCTCAAATTTAATCCCGTGACATTCAAAAAAAAATTTTTAATTTTTCACTTACAATAATGTGTTTCATTAGTGATGTAATCAAAAAATCGACGTGATCGAGTGTAATGTGAACTAAATTTATTTACAATATTTCAAAATAAAGTCAATTTTAAAAACATTAATTTCCTGATTTGAATTTATTTTTTTTTAAAATATATGTTATACCTTTTACATGAGAATAAAAAATTAAGTGGGAAAGTTATATTTTTGAAACTACCACTTTTGTATATGTGTGTGTTTGTATATTTGTATGTACGTTTATTTCGATGTTTTTGCTCATTTCTCAAGAGAAATTTTTTCGAAATTTTCATTATTTATTGTAGAGAACTGATAAAATTACTTCTTCTCACTTCCTCTCTTCTTCTCTTTCCTTCTTCATCTTTCTATTATTTTGCCATCTTTATCGTTACATCCCTTTAAAAAAAAATCCCTTTTCAATGCCAAATTTTCAGAAAAAAATTAATGACACTTCCTAAGGCATTAAAAAAAAAAACATTGTTCAAACGCACTAATAAAATATCATTGTTAAAAACGAAAAGTTTTGCATAAATATATCGAAATCGAATTTTTCTTTTTTAGAAAATTATTTTTGGAAGTGCAGAAGAAGGAATAACAAATTTCCTTTTTTAGTTTTAATTTATTTCAAATTTCTTTTTCTCTTTTAAGAAAAGAAAAAAAAGTAAGTAAGAAACAGAAAGAAAAAAATGGAAAAAATAATTTCATACGGCAAATTTTATTTCGTTGAGAAAAAAATAGTATTGTTAAATATTCTGACATAATTATATAATTCAACTAAACTCAAAGAAAGAAAAAAGAAAAAATAATAAAAGACAAACTGCAACAAATTAAATAATATTGGAGAAAACGGAAAAATCGCAGTGACGTGATGAAATAAGCGCAATAATTTGATGTTCGAATAACTTAAACAGTTTCAGGAGCAAATTGCAATAAATCGGAACTATCACAGTCATATAATTATTGAAAGTAAAAAAAAAGAAAATATAAGACGGTCATTTTATGGCCTTTATTTTTCAACATAACATTTATTTAGCATATATTTGAGAAAAATCCATATTTATGTTTTCATAAATATTTCATCCTAGCTAGAATTTTGGAATTAAATCTTTTTTAAATTAAGAAGGATTATTATATTTTCAAATTTCATGTTTTAGATTAGACAGTAACATACACAGTGGTTGTGCTAAATTTTTTTCTGCAATATTCTGCAGAGAAAAAGAAAGAATGAGAAACTAAGATAGGTAAAAAAAAGTTATGAAACAAGTATTGGAATGAAAGATTTTTGCATAATTAATTAATTTCCACTAAATTATTAGTTTTAAAAATTTTGTTGAAATTTTAATTGATTTATCCGATAAGAAAATCTATTGGTTGATGCACTGCACCAAATTTTTATCATTCGCATTATTCAGTATCGTTATCATTATCAACATCATCATTATTATTATCATTATTAACGACATGATAGCAGTAAATGAAAATTTCATGGTATTTTTCTGTAGAATATGCATATATTTTAACTTTCTATCCAGATCCTATTTTCGCTAAATTATTCATCAAAAAAAAGGATAGGAAAGAAAAGTTAAATAATTCGTTGAAACTTCTATCACATGTAAGACTTAGTTATAGCTCAAGTTCATAATTAAGGCTTCAGGATTGAGGCACAATGTTCCAATTAGCAGTATCGATATTACATGACTGAATAAAATCGAAACATAATGCTACTTAATACAAAGTACTTTCTACACATTTATTATTATTAATTATTATTATAGAAATGTGATTTTAAAACTAATTTCTAAAATATACGCCTTAGAAAGTTTATCGGCAAACTGCAAACTGGAATTTAATAGTAGTGAAATTTACAACAATCTTTTTGGCTTTGATTCAAACAGCGAGTGTTTGTAATTTTTAAACACATGTCTTTGTTATAATTTTACTCCGCGAATTTCTTTTTCTTTCTTTCAAATTATTATTTGAAAAACTAAGAAATAATCAACTTTTATTTTGCATTATACAATTTTTTAATATAAATGTAAGCAAATTGCAAGATTGCATCATTTTGTACATGTCTCAATTATGTATGTATTTATCATTAATTCGTTTTTATTTTTGCAAGACAAACAGAGAATTAATTTAGAATCATTTCCAAAATTAAAGAAAAATTCACTGCATTACTTCAAAGTTAGACATGAAGAAGTACAATTTTATCAGATTTCTAGGTACGGTGAAGATTTGATCGTTACACCATTTGCACAAATTTTGGCTAGTTTACGGAATGTACGCAGTAATTTGATTCTAATTGCAAATATACCACCTGATGGAAATCGTTCAAGGCCAATTCCAAAACTGTTGCCTCTTCATAATACATCAACTGATATTAGTCAGTTTGGTCAAGATACCCTCGATGAATTGGATTGGTGTTTGGATCAATTGGAAACAATTCAAACTCATCGATCTGTATCGGACATGGCATCTAATAAAGTTAGTCATTAATCGTTAATGCCATATGTTCTGAAGTTAATATCTTATTTAGGAAATAATATTAATTTCAAATTTTATTCCTTTCTGATTATTCATATGTGTAATTTGAAAAAATATAAATTTAAGTGTAATTTTGCGCACAAAAAATATTTTATTTACAATATCATTCATTAGAACAAAAAAAAAAAATTTTTTCACAAATGAGGTAATTGATGAGATTTGAGAAATAATAAATGGGCAAGTTGAATGATATGAACATTTTGATTGAACGCTTCAAAGTAAACAACTGCTCAAAAAGTTTTTCAAAAACTTTCTATTGGATAATTTATATGATGTTATGAAGAAAAATTTTGAAAAGAAAAACTCAATTGTGAACTATCGATTATTTGACTTTACATATACTCACACTTAACTTCTTCCTATAATAATGCCAAGAATGTCTGGTCAATTTTAAAATTTATGAATAACAGAAAGAGGAAACAAATTCACCCTCTCATTGCCAATTTTTAATTCTATATATATATATGGAATAGGACGAAATGAATTTTTACCAGTAGTACATAACATAAATTGCATATGCAATTACCCGCAATGATTATTGATCAATTTTATATATTTCAAAATAAACTGAAAATTCCCATTATTAATCAATAATTTGTATATATATAAATAATCTAGAATCATTTGATTATTAATTTTTAATATAATAATAGAAATTATTGTTGGCATTGGAACTTCTTTTACTACAATTTGTTCTCATCTCTTTGTATTCCAATTTTTTAACTTTTAAAATTATTCATTTAATTAACACGTTTTTTTTTTGCAAATTAAAATCGCTTACATAGCTCAGATGTTTTGATGAATTTTATTAAATTTTGCGTTCAAATTTCAATAGAATTAATTTCTATTATAACTTCGTATATAACAAAAAATATTGGCATAATAAAAAATTTAAAGCGAACATAGTTAATGATAAATAATATGTGACATTTTAACACTGTTATTTTGCTTGTTTGCGAAGAATAATTTAAAATGTTAATTTTTCTTTCATTCTATTTGTTTTTCTCTTCTCATCTCCTTCTTTCTTTAGACTTTTTTCCTTTTTCTTTTAAAACAATTTTTTAAGATAGAGTGCCTATGCACACTTGACATATATTTTTGGCTTAATTTGAATAATGTTTAAGGCTTCTCCTCAACCCATTACAAATGTGCAGCTTAATCGTATTGAATCTTTCCAACAAATATTCTTTTTTATGCGTATATAAATTCACAATTTTAACTATCAAATAAGTTTTACATATTTTGTGTCCCTTATCTATGATTTATTTATTTTCTCCCTTATTTTTAATGCTAACGCATTTTATGATGAATTATATCAAATCTGTAATTCATTTTATGATGAATTATATCAAATCTAATAAGCTTCAGTTTTTGAATTATGTAAAAGTGGTCGACATGGATTTAATTGATCATAAAATAGGAGAAATGATGTGAACATTAAATTATTAACTTCAGGATCTTTCTAATGATAGGCTTGACAATCTTAGTTTAAATTAATTCACTAAATTGTAAGATATATCTAATTAATCGACAGATGTAATTACATGAAATACATTTCGTTTATGGCAATAAACAACTAACATTTATTTATTTTTTTATTAATAAATTCATTTATCCGAAATATAAATGAATAAATAAGTTATCTTCAACATTTATTTGACCGGCAAAATTAATAATGAATGTTTTGTTTCCGTAAATGTGTTGTTTTCTTTCATCCTTTTTTTGCGTTTTCTTCTTTATGTTCCAGTTATCCGTAATTTTTTCTTTTTATCCTTCCTTTCTTTTTTATGAATTATATTTCTCGTATTTCAGTTATTTTTCCAATCCCTTTTTAACAATAATGAATTAAGTATTAGACAACTTCCTTATCCTTAGTTAATCTCATTCATTCATTCATTCATTTGCTTTGTTCTTTTCTAAATATTTCTTATCTCGGATTATGATTCAAAAAAAAAAAAAAAAGCGAATAAAGAAAAATGAATGATTCTTAAATCATATTTAACTGTTTACTTTTTCCTTTCTTTTCTTTGCAGTTCCGTAAAATGCTCAGCAAAGAGCTTGTACATTTCGCAGAATCATCTAAATCAGGTACACAGGTATCGCAGTTCCTTCTCAATACTTATATGGACAAAGAGGACGACGAAGTATCACAAAATTTAAGGGTAATCTGTAATAGCATTATAAATTTGTTTTTAATAAATTTTAAAATCTAATTTTTATACTGAATTTAGGACAGATTTCACAGAGTAATAATGCATTTTTCATTGCTTTTCTTAAACTAAATTGTTTTTTATAAATATTTAAATTTAAAAAAGCAAGAAATGATTGAAATGACAATGGTTAATAACACTCAATATTTGTATTATTGTTTGGTTTTCTTTTTAGCAGTAGCAATAATTTTAGAGCGTGACTAGTTTGCATATCGTTTTTCTGTTTACATAAACTTTTCTTCCTTCTTCTTTCGGAAATTTTGAAAGATATTTGTCATTTTAGTGTTTTTTTTTTTCACATCTTGAATTTTTATTCTATAATTTATTCAAATTTGTTTCATTTTTTTATTTAATCACTAAATTTAAAATACTTTCTCTTTCTTTCTCCTCTTCTGGAATTTAAAAATTTTTTTTTATACAATATTGAAAATTCCGGAATAATAAATATATATTAATGAATTGAATTCCGGAACAACAACCACTGCAAATTCAGGTAGCAGATGAAACGGCATCTACTTCTTCCTTAGACAGTGTTTCTATATCGTTACTTGGTAAGGCTAAGACAGCCGCGATGTCACGAATTATCGGCATGCGTAAGATAAAGTCAAACTGCAGTAGGCAAATACCGGAATATGGTGTTGATGGCTACAAAGAATTAGGAGTTTATATGCAAAAGGTATACATATTTAAAAATAATAATTATTTTTCATATCAAATTATATTTTTTTAAATAATGAAAAGAAGCCTTTTTAAATGCGATTTTTTTTTTTAAGTTTAAAATAAAATTCGATCATATCGTTTTTATTTTGATGATGAAATAAATATTTCAAAATATTGTGTAAAAAAAAAAAATTCCGAGAAAAATTTTTGATACTTGCTTTATTTAAATGAATCATTTGTTGCAACTGTAACAAATTTGGTTTTGTATAATTTTAAAACACATTCATTGTATTTACTTTTTTTCGTCTTTTTTGATTTGTTATTTTTAAATGATTCCTTCTTTTTTTTAATTCTTCTTTACTTAAGCTTGATGAATGGGGCCCAAATATTTTCGAAATACACAAATTCAGCAGAGGACATTCACTTACTTCAATTACTTACACTATTATGGAAGTTAGTTTATATTCTCTTTTCTTATACGTCCACTTAAATTTTATTATTAGTGATGATGCTTTCTATGTTATTTTTGAGCTATAATAGAAAAATCTGCAGTAGATTAATACTGATCTTAGAGTTCTACTTTATGTTTGTACTTCAAATTATTTGCAATTTACATTTCAAATAGTAAAAAATAGTGAAAGAAATAAGATGATAACAGATGGATCATTTAAATAATCAATAATTCATTTTTAAGTGTATATTTTTTTATAGTCTGAAATTATTTATAATGTGTTCGATAATTTAAAATTTTTCGCGGTTGCTTTATAATCTGTATGCTTCTTTCTATAATCTATATAAATTTTTTCATACAATACTCTAGGCTTTTTTAAATCGATAAAAAAAATAAAGCTATTTAATAGGATTCAAAATATAATAACAACAATTAATTATCATTAAAAATTTTAGCTTATAACCAAAAATGAAAATGAAAATGAAAAGCTTTTTTCATCATTTAAATGAAATCTAATCGCTTTTTTGCAAAATGTTTACTAATCAGTAATAATTGCCAATGTGCTATGGTCAAGCTGATTAAATAGAAATATTTCCCATTGCCGAAGTACCATTTTATAGAAATGCACCAATAGCTAATTTTTTTGTGCATCATTAACCATTCAACTGAGTGCATTTTTCTTTTAGTATGATGAAAAAAGCTTAAATGGCAAGAAATAATTCAGGAAATAGAACAAAGATGAAAAAGCCAGTTAAAAATTCTTGAGCTTTTTCTTTTTTCGATGAATGTTGAAGTGATAATTTTATTTTCTCATCGAAGGATGAAAAAATATTTTCCACAAATTATTTTATTTTACAAATCAATGATTATCAATTGTCATAAGAATGTTTTAAAATTTAGAAGATGTAATGTTTAAACAATTAACAAACAATTTTTTGTTTCTATCAGGTATTTCGAATGAGATAAACTATTTGTAAAGGTACATTGTTAGTGATAAAAAAAGATCAAAGCTCAAGTAGCTGTTAATTCTGCTAAATTCATTGCTAATTCTTATTCTAGCATATCAATTAATTTAATTTAATATCTGAGAAGCTATTAAAAAATAATCAATGCTAATTTTTCCTTTTTCTAAAATATTATTAATTGGTGCCGCAGCTTATAGCTTAACATCCTTAGATAGTAGATAATATTCTGTGATTCTTCTCTTCATGAAATATACTTTTAGTAATCGGGAAAAATATATTTTTCCAACTTTTGCATATTTCAGAAACGAAATTTGCTGAAAACATTTGAAATTCCACCAGGTATTTTGGTAAATTATTTGCTTCATTTGGAGCATCACTACAAGGATAATCCTTATCATAATCAAGTTCATGCTGCTGATGTCACTCAATCTATTAACGTTCTCATCTCATCACCAGCTCTTCAGGTTTTATTATTATCATTTGCTATTATTGTCAATATAAATATAATAGTAATTGTTATTGTTTCCATTAATTATTATCGTTGTCATTATTATCATTATTGCCTTATTATCGTAAATATTATTATTGCTTACTACCATTGCGAAACAATTGTAATCCAGCTATTTTTTGTGTTATTTTTTCCATACTTCTTTATTATTTTCTTTTTAAAAGAAAAGTGATGTTTATTTATTTCTGTCATTACTTTTTAATGCTCTTATCGATTTTTTCATAGAGCATTCCGAAAGCAATAAAAACTGAAATTTTATATTCGGAAGCTTTTTTCTATCATAAATTTCGTGAATAGAAATAATGATTAAGAGATATTGATCAAAAAAAATTTTTTTAAATAATGCTTTTGCAAATTTCAGAATGTTTTTTCGGAACTAGAGATATTAGCATCGATATTTGCTAGTGCCATACATGATGTTGATCATCCTGGTTTCACCAATCATTATCTAATTAATACCAGTAGTTTTTTCTTTTATTTCTTTAAATTAAAATGAAAATTTGATAAGCTGAATTTTTTTAAAAAAGACTTTTGCTGACACATATATTTAAATTTAAAACCAAAAAACTTTGCCATGTAGTAATTAATTCTGGATCAAATTCTGTTTTATTTTCGTTTTTGATCATTTTTATTTAATGAATTAAAACGACTATTTTGTATAATTATTTCTTATTAAGCTTTTTTTTTTGCGCACATTTCAGGTAAATTCATTTTTTCTTTTGCAGATTCGGAATTGGCCATAATGTATAACGATGAATCAGTCTTAGAACAGCATCATTTAGCGGTTGCATTCAAATTATTACAAGATCCCAGTTGTAATTTCATCGTATCACTTAATAAAAAACAACTTCAACTATTCCGGAAGCTTACTATTGGAATGGTTTCGTTTTTTATTAATTCAAATCTTCAAATATTTAATCATAATTTCATATGAAGCACATCACATTTCATTCTTTCATTACTACATTTATTAACGCTGCCTTTGTTCATGTTAATGGTGTCCTAATTTAAATGTACGCGATATAATTTCTCGTAAGATAACTAGCAAAACTTTAATTTTTATAGGAAAAAGTAAAGGGAACATTTTATTCATTTCTATTAGTATATAAGTCATTTTTTCATAAGTCCTAAATCGTACTCAAATTTTAATCATTCCTTTTTCTTAGCACTAAATCAAAGTAACTGCAACATATAAACTACATCCAAATGAAATTCTTTCATCTTGTAAATGATTTGTTAGACAAAATTTTGGATATATACGGGAAATCACTCAAATGAGTTATTTAAACGGGGAAAAATAATTTATTAAAAAAAAAGTAATACAGACGAGAGACTTAGTTTGCAATTTATTATCGTTTATTCTATAAATGTGTTAATGTTAAATGCTGAAGAAATAAGCATCGATAAAATTCAAATGTCTTAATATTAATTATCATGCATGATAATAATTGCAAGATGTCAACCACTTAATGATATACTTCAATTTCTTTTAAAAAAAAAATATATGGTTGAAATAAAATATGCAAATCTCCAAATTTTTCTTTCAGCTGTATTTTACATTTGTTACTTGCTAACATCATTTTTGACTAAGCAAAAGATGTAATGTTACAATGAAAATTATTAAATTGAAGAATACAAGGATGGAGATGTCATAAAATTTGTTACTTTAAAATTTTGCTTTTATTTAGTTCCAGTCAATAGTTAGCCATTGTGACCAATAATTTTGCTACACATACTTTTTTACAGGTATTGGCTACAGATATGTCGAAGCATATGAGTATGCTGGCTGATCTAAAGACTATGGTTGAAGCAAAAAAAGTCGCAGGTTCATCAGTTTTAACACTCGATAAGACTGATCGCATACAGGTTTTTTGTTAAATTATTAGCATTTTGTTGTAAAAAAAAAAAAAAAATTCTCGGCAAATCGGTCGATAATTGATATTCTTTTGTATTGCATTGTTACGAGTAAATTATTTCACATATTTTTTAGGTAATGCAAACAATGATTCATATGGCAGATTTATCAAATCCAACGAAACCAATAGAATTATATAACATTTGGGTCAAAAATATAATGGAGGAATACTGGAGGCAAGGTGATAGGGAACGAGACTTGGGCATTGATATCTCACCAATGTGCGATCGAAATAATGTTACGATCGCGAAATCTCAGGTAGATACAGCAATCATTAGCAAAGGGAATTTATTACAAGCTGGCATTGTGATTATATATGCCATCAGATGTCAACATCAAAAAGATGTGTTGCATTTAATCAAATTACTCAAATGATCTCAGTAATTCCCGATCATTAAGAAAATAATCAGTTCATAAAAGGAAATCAAGATATACTTTTAGAAGTTTCCAAATGTGTAAAATTGAAAAAATCTGTAAAATTTGAAAAAAATTTAAAATTAAAAAAAATATGCTTCTCAAATGTATAAGATTGAAAAATTTATTAATTGATGATGATGACATTAATAATAATAACAAATAAAAATAATAATGATATCAACATATCTTAATTATAAACTGAATATGAAATTTAGATTGGTTTTATCGATTTTATCGTGCATCCATTATTTGAAACATGGGCAGAATTGGTGAATCCACATGCTCAACATATCCTTGATCAGCTTGAATTTAATCGTGAATGGTATCATTTATTCATTCATCATATATGTTCACTTGATTGACTTCATACTTTTTCAAATTATTTTTGTTTTTTTTTAAATTATAAAATGGCAGAGCGAAGAATCATCAATGATTTTTTTTTGATTTGAAGAAAGTTAGTTCGTCAAAATATGAGAGTCATGAGGTCAAGATTACTGATGAAATAGGACTAAATTTTGAAATAAAATTTGCATTTCAGGTATCGAACTCGTGTATCGGAAGAGCAAGAAAAGCACGATACAATGGTAGAGGAAAATCATACAAATTTACAAACGTCACAATAAGATCAACATGAACAGCCTTACCGAAATAAAATTATCAATTTGCAGCAATTTAAATCTATCAGAGTAGTTTATCTTTTAATTTTTCGTTCTTTTTTTTTTCTCTAATATTTCTTATTTATTTTTGATAATATGTATCATTTAGATTAGAATACTTCGTATTATTTGCATACATTATTTTCCTTTTTCTTTCTTTGTCTTCTTTTTTAACCATTACTTTTATTTAGGAGACGAAAGAATAACAACGATAAAAACTATGCCAATGGTATTGGCAACCTGTATATTCCTTTTGGCAGATAGATATAGCTTTAATATTTTATAAATTTTCCATGTTTAACAATGGCATTTTTGAAAATTTTATGCAGTTTATTGAAATAACTTATTTGAATTATATTTGTCGTTCCTGTTCAATAAATAAATGAAGAAATTATGGAAATAAATTAAACTGAATAATATTTGTTGTACCAAACTGTTTCATTTTTCCGATTTAAAATATGATATTTTGTTTGTTTTTCAATTTGCTTTTTTTGTAAAATTAGTTGGAATCAATGTCTATAAGTAATTTAATAATAGTGAAAAGATAGCAGGATATGCTAGGAAATGAAAAACCTATCATATTCGTTTCACAATGATGAGGAAATTACCTCTTCCACAGAAATCTCAGTGATATCTTAATTGTTTTTTCACTTAGTGATCATTATGACTCTAAAACTTTCAATACTTTAAAACTTCTAATATTTTGATCTTTCTAATCCTAAATAACATTGGTAAATCGATAACACAAACATGTTGCTATGAAGAAAGAAAAACCTACTTTCTTAGAAATTGTCAGTACTTCATATTGTTGATATTAATTGTTTTCATTATGACTTTCGCTAGTCATTTCTTTAAATTTTCTCCCCTTAGTGTACAATTTATGAGTACAATGAAATCTTGAATGAATCATAAATGAATCATCTGCCTGGAAAATACAGACATTTAAGCACTTCTCTTGTACTTTTTTAATGATTAGTCTGTTCATGTAATCATCAATTTTGTGATATTTGCTTTCATCTTGCCGATTTTTTTTCTAATTTTACGTCAATTTATTGTACCCAAATGCTTTAATACAAATAAATCTTCGGCATTCCAGTAATTGATGTTTTAGAAAAAAAAGAGAAAAAAAAAAATACAATGGACGACAGATTATTTATTGGGATTTTTACGAATCTGTGAAACAAATGATGTTGTATTTTTCTGAACATATATAGAAAAAATTCATATCTGGTAGGACTTATACTTTTCCATTAATATATTAAATGATGTATGCTTAGCTAAAGACTACGATAAATGAACTGTTCGGATTTTTGATATCGTTCGCTCTTTTCGTCGCTACAATTTCCACAATGTATTTGAAGATTTTAGAGCATATTAATAGGAAATCTCAATGATTCAACAGGACTCGACCGAGAGTTCATTTCTGCGTCCTATTTCTATATAGTTTGCCTCGAGATTGAAAATTTCAGATATAGCTAGACATAAAATGTAATACGGTATGGAATATTTCAATAAGATTTAATTCTCTGGGATGCAAAACTTTTTCGCGTGGATTTCAATCGAACAATTTCTGCAATTTGTTTCGCATTCTACACACATGAAAAAATATCTCAGTGAATCTAGAGAAATTTCTTAATATACTTTTTCATAACTAAAACATGAAAAACAAACTTTAAAAAGGAAGTTTGGATAGATCAGTTGTGCAAGTAACAAATGTACCGGTAACAAATCGTGTAGCAAATTATGATTTATATGTGGATCACAACAGTAGTGAGATATCTTTTGTATTTTTTTACTATGTAAATCAAGGTTCCGAGCTGAGGACGAGCAATTTAAAGAAATCAAAATCAATTAAGGAAGGAATAACGAAGAACCACAGCTTCGGCTACTTTATTAAATTTGATTACAGAAGTTGCTGAATGCATTTTTCCCGCATAAAATCTTGCACAATACAAATAATATAAACCAGTAATGAACACTAAATTAAGTGAAAATAAATCACATGACATTAAACTGAATTACTTCTCAGTGTAAGTCCAACGGTCGAATACAAGTCGATGCTTATCGATCATCCAACCTCCTATCTTCAATCCCTCAACAAATTCGTCCAGTTGAGCTGGAGAAGGAAGTCTAAAATCGATTTAAACCAAATTTTATTAAAAGCTGGAATCATTTTATCATATAAGAATGGAAAATCCTAGAGAAAAAGAATGCTTCTGTTGAAATCTGACATGATGTTTTGTTTTTTGTAAAAAAAAACAGTTTTCCTTTTTTTTTTTTTGCTTGTCAATTTTACAAAAAATGAAACGTCCATTCAATATTGTTCTTTTTTCGGAAAAGGTCAGTCAATTCATTATTTTTACAGGAATAATCGACTTATAACATAAAGTGCATGTAAGAAATGATACACCAAGAATTTTTCTATAACTATCAAAGAAGGTTTAGAAAGCAAAATAAAAAAGAAAAACAAACACTCTCATGTTCAGCATTAACTCTAAGCAGAGCGCTGCCCGAAGCTGATCAGATATATCTGATATA
This sequence comes from Mansonella ozzardi, assembly GCA_029876185.1. Classification (NCBI taxonomy): domain Eukaryota; kingdom Metazoa; phylum Nematoda; class Chromadorea; order Rhabditida; family Onchocercidae; genus Mansonella; species Mansonella ozzardi. Next base: position 36,495 of record JARVGP010000330.1, on the reverse strand, counting down.
CTAGCCATTGATACGTAACCGTAGTTATTCCTCAAATCACAGATAACAGTAAATTTCGAACACACAAATGAAAGTTCATTTGATGAAGTTAATATAGCTGATAAACGACATCCATAATAGCGCCGTGAATTCCAATGCAATAGCATCGGCTCTTTATTATTCACTTCACTGACAGTACCAGTTCTTTTCTTTTCCACATAATCCCTGAAAAAAAAAAATTCAGAGAAGCTTGCAAAATATGTTTGAAATTCAATAAGCTGGGCAATTTAAAATTTTTTGGATGGATGATTTTTTTGGATGATGTTTTGGAATTTTTCGTGCAAATTTAATCTATAAATGATTATTTTAAGTGTTCCAATTCAAACTATTCTCTAACATTCTAACCAATTCAAATTATTGATAATCTATCTCCTCCTATCAGCTATCCAAAAATTACACTCGATGATCGCACAATATAATCACAGCAAAGTGACACATAGTGCGTGATATAGTCAATATTTTTCGTCCTTTTTAAAGACATACTTTACAATAATCTGAAGCAGTGACTGATTCAGCGTTCTGAAATGTAGCGATTTAACAGCACGATAATTGCTATATAAATGAATGGATGTAAAAAGGCAGAATAGCAACCAAATAGAAATGAGATTTCCATTTACAACAGGAAGCATTAATAGGCTAAAAAGAAGGGCAAAAACATTGATCAATGTCTCCTGCGAACCATCTTTTGCCGCAACATCTCCTATATTATCCAATACAGCCTTCAAAATCAAAATAAAAGCACATCATTTACAAACCGAATTTATTATTATTTCTATTATAATTGAAATTCAAACCCTATCTATTCAAACCAATTCGAAGTTACAAATTCGAAAGTGATTCTGACCATGTTTTTCTTCACAGTGTCTTTTGAACTATTTAAAGCTTCCTTTATATTAAGGTCTAAGAACATGGGTAAATTGATAAAGTAACAAATTTGTTTTAGCTAATGTTTGAAAAAAAATGGAAATCAGATAAATAAACACCTGATGATTGATAACTGTAGTGCGTGTAGCACCACCCGCTACACCAACAACAGCGCGTATCATTGACGAAAAGCAGATGACATACATAAAAAGACCCGGGAAAATTGGCGTAATTAAATCCAAACAAATTGCTAAATCGTTGAAACAATCAGCAATTAATCGCCACTGTTTACAGTTAGCATCTAAATACGGGCTATAAAACCATGCAAACAAAATTCGTGCAAGCATTCCAATACCATCTTTCAGTAACCATGCAGCCGTTGCTGCCATCGTTGATGCAGCCTGCAATGATTTTAACATTTAAATATTTTGGCAGAGTCACCATATTTTATAAATCATCACATCTCCGTATTTTTTTCATTTATATGTTTCTCAGAAATTTATATAAATCAACCAAAAAATTGACTGAAAATATTGTTTCAAATCTTCGACCTGATACATAATCATTCCTTCGTCCCAATAGCATTTTATTATTTCGCTAAATAGCTTATTTCCAATATTTTTTCGGTTAAATAGAGAGGTTAAATGCTTCAACACAACTCTAATTGATTTTAGAAAGCCAATACTGAATTAATAACTTCGGCGACTTCTGTCAATTAAAGTAATTTTCGTAAGGCTTATATTACTTGTTATAGCACTTTTTTTTTTGGTGTTATAAATCTTTACAAGGAACAAATGATAATCTCATAATAACCTTATTTCCAACGCCTATACCGCGCAGTATTGCTTCCGTAGCCAAACCTGAACTCATGGAACTAGCAAAAGCTTGGACAGTATCCCATATTTGATAGTTCAAATAGTCAGGAGAAACACTCTGCGGGTAACCTCGAGGCATAAATAAATCTCGAAAAAGTGTTTTCCAATATGCAACATATTCTACTGTCATAAAAGTATCACATTTCGAGCTAACGATTCGTGTATCGATCGTCGATATACTGGACATTTCTCCATTGTAATATTCTGTATATTTCGGCATCTTTTTGTGCGGTAACTGCTTGCAATATGTAAGAATTTGATTACCTTAAAGAAATTAGAATTAGCGAATAATTTGCCACGTAATATTTAGATTAAAAGATAAAATTAAAAATTAAAAGGCAAAAACAAAAATTAAAAAACAAAACAGTTATTATGAAAATCAACAGATTTATACGCAATAACGCGAATAACTGTGCTAAATTAAAACTATCGATTAACTGACATTTTAAATTTTTCAGCAGAGGAGAACAGGTAAAGTGAAGTGATGTGACAATACGAGTAATTGATTTATTGCGTTGTAATCTTTTGTCCTTAGTGTTATTGTATAATTAATCTCAAATATGTTTGCAGTCTTTTGCCAAAAAAAAACACCTTTATACTACTATTTACTCGTAACCTTTGACCCACCAATCTTTTATCATATAATTTTACATAAATCGCGGACTTTTTTTTGTCTTGAATTAACGCGGTCCATGAAAATCAATGTTCCATTCTGTTGTTGTACCATTTGAAAAAAACCACACTGCAACATTGTCAGTTATTGTGTTATATAATCTAAAGAATCATAATGTAATCTATAATTTCAGATTTTTTAAAGAAAAAACCACTTTAGCGCATTTCACTAAATTATTAGTTTTTTTTTTTCTTCAATTACTATCACTTATCAGTCTTTTTCCAGATTCTTTTAACTCATTTCTTATTTTCAGCAACTATAACACTATCAAATTTTAATTACCAATTTTCTCAATTGTTTAATGCTTAACGAATCTTTTTTAACACATTTCGACAACAATTCTGAATATATAATTCCAACTCAGAATATAATTCCAATTCCAACTCAGAATATAATTCCAATTCCAGGTCAGAGTATAATTCCAATTCCAAGTCAGAATATAATTCCAATTCCAAGTCAGAATATAATTCCAATTCCAACACTTTTTTCTTCCATAATTATTATTGCGTTAAATTTTTGTAGAATTCAAAGAATCCATCGGATATTGATTAAAAGTAACATCATAAAATATTAATTAAACTATAGGTCGATGAAAAATTAAAAAGATAGAGTTAACTTGTGAGAATGGAAGAACTTTAAAGCAATAAAAAAAACACTGATCAAATTCCAGATACATATATCATTCCGGACAAGAAATTGGTCAAAATGAGATCTACAAAATAACTGAATTTGTATGTTTCTGCAAGAAAAAAATATCTTTCTGCAAGAGATTTGGTCTATGTGCTATTATGTTTGCCTTTTCACTGTTAAAGATTTGTTTGATTAAAAATTGATCAATGAGATATCCGAATATTGAAAAAGTGAATTTAAAAGTGAATGCTAAACATAGTTTAATTATTGATAGTAGAAAAATATGGAAGTAAGCGGTCGTATTGCACCACAGAATCCTTCACGTAATGTTAGCTACAACACTAATAATAACGGTGGCAATGGAAATGATAATATTAGTATAGCTGGGCAAACTTCTGGTACAGGATATGAAGGAAGCTCTGAAGATACACAGTAAGCATTTTGTTTGCAGAAAAATCTTAATAAAATTATTTGTTATTTATATGTTTTAAATCAGATTAAAAGTTAACTATTATTAATTGAAACTGACAACATTTGGCATATGGGACAGAATGTTTCTGAAGAATTCAGGACTAAAACTGAACAATGTTTCATATTCTGAAATCGAGCTAAATGAGTTCATAGCAGTCTACTTAGTGATAAATAGAATTAATTGTAAACTTTATTATATGAAACAGAAAATAATTTCGATTGTAAAAGTGAAATATTTCGATTTATGATCAATAAATGAGGTGAATATTATAGACAGAAAACCGTAGCTGTTCTTAATGTTCGTCGCCGTTCACGTTCGTGGAAACTTCGTGCGCAACGGCTGGAACGTAGTGGTCATCAACCACCAGTAAATCGCAGGAGGCGGTGGCGTCGTCGGTCAATGCAAAAGCAGAATCGTCTAGATAGCAATACACCACTAACTAATTCAGTTAACACAACTACTAACACTAATCCTAATATTAATTTCAAATTACGCGATCAACAACAACAACGCAACTCAACATTTGCTTTGTCAAGTGGTAAATAATTGAAGAAAAGAGTCTGTTAGCCTAGAATACACTTAATTTGCTGAAAAGAGTCAAAATCAGCATAATCTATGGGCTTTTGCTGATGACTTTACAAACCTAGTGGACTATCACACATGCATTCATTAGTAATTTTTCATAATTTTAGAAACAGCAAATGGAGCAACAGCAAAAGCAAAGCAACAGCAAAAGCAAAAGCAAAAGCAACACGAGCAGAGGATCACTAAACCGTTTAATAAAACGCAATCAGTCCAAACACGCATTACTAATGGTGAAATTAAATTAACCTTTCAGGTGCAGTTAGCACACGGCAGTCCAACTGGTATCATTAGTGGCTTTAGCAATATTATTCAACTTTATCAGGTACCGTAATTACAGCATTATCGTTTGTACAATCCGATAAATTGTTATATTTGTAATTACTGCATCAATTTTCAATCGTGCAACTTCAAATAATAATGTCATAGTTCATAAAAAATAAATTCATACACATGCAGTTAACTATCAATTTAAAATGATAGGTGAATCAATTTTTTAATTTGACAACTTTTACTAAAAAAAAGAACAAAAAACTTCTGACTATTGGTTTTTTGGGATTGAAATGAATTTATTCAAAAAATATCTTCAGGCAATAGCAAATTGTTATGATGAGATAAGTATGGATGATATTTTATTTTGTACAATTAATACACATCGAATTTCAATGGATGCTTTGTTTTGTTCCAATTTAAATATCAATGACTTTATTTTTGCACATATTGCGGGACAGAAGAAAGAAGTAACACTGATCAAAAGTGAATCGTATGAATTCTATAATGATTGAACATTAGAGGCAGTACTGAACAAAGTTCATTATTTTTTATATTTATTATAAGCGCTATTTTTAAGAGGAGGAAACAAGTGCAATAATACAGATCCATATTTCTAATAAGATAAAAATTTAACATTCAGTAAAACGTTATTTATTATTTATATTAAATAAAACGATGATTCAATAATATTTGAAAGTTTATCGAAGAAAGTATTGCGACTAGAATTTCAAATATTCAAATTTAAATATTTGTCAATAATTATGAAGAATGAGCATAAACATATATTAAGATTTAATTATTAATGATGCTCGATTTTTAGAGCATTGGGTCTGACAATAACAGACAATGGAGCAGGAAAAGCATTAATCAAACGAATCATTCCGGGTACCATAACATCAAAAGCAAAACCAGCAATTGAGGTGGTTACTGATGTTGTAATTTCGAAAAAATTTCATTGTCCTTCTATTAATGCAGCCTTCTATTTCATATAGCTTTAATTTTTTGCTCAATTATGACTAAACTTTCAGAAACATTATAATTTACAGGTCGGTGACTTTATTGAAAAAATAAATGGTGAAAGCATGGTTGGGCGAAAACATTTCGAAGTTGCTCGATGTCTGCGTGTATTACCTGTTGGTTCGACGTTAGTTAAATTTCCGATCCTTTAATTTTTAAGCAAAATTAAAATATAGTAAATTATATGATTTACTTTTTAAAAGTAATATTTTTTGTTAAAATTTTTAAAACTCAGTCCTTATCTATTTAGAAAATTAGAAATTGAAAAATGGCAGCGAAAATTTATCCCATTCTTTTTTGTTGTCACGCCTATTCTCATTTCGAAGAAAAAGTTGTTGTTTTGCTTTGCTTTAAGATTTACGATACGATTGATTGAACCAAAACGGTCCGGATTTAATTTTATAGCTCCGTACAGTATTCCAAAGCGAATGCGATCAATTTTGGGCGCAAACGAAACAATACGATTTAAAAATGATGGGACGATAGTTGTACAAGTAACAATAGTTATTATAATTACCGTCCTATTTCTTTTCTTTTTTTTTCCGAACATATTAGTGAAAATTTTTAAATGTTGTTTATTAGTAGATATAAATATTTTAGAAGTTTACAATTGACTTATTTAAAAATTTTATCTAATGTATATGTTTAGGAACAACCGAATGCATTGATAATTAACAAGATGAACGATATATTCGAGTCATATTTCGGTTTTCATGATAATCATTTGGCACAAACAATGTGGGAAATGATTTCATCTTGTGAAAATTTCAATGATATGAAAAATGTTTTGAAAAAGGTAATAAGATTTTCTTATTGGTTTATGTTTCTTTTAAGGCTCATTTATTTATCGCTTCATCTATCTGTAATATTTATTATTACACAGAATAATAACAAATGATTAATTTTACTTCTTTTTCATTTAATAAGGAACTGATTATAAGTATTAATTTAATTCAAGTTAAAAATTTGCTCAATGCAATGCTTTCGAAGAATCGAGTTGATATTTTCTGATTTTTTCTATAAGGACAGGACTGAAATTAATCGTAAAGACTTTGGATTTTTCATCAATTTTTTTTAAGACCCTGGAAAATTAATCCAATTTATTAGTTTCTATTTCAGAATTCTACCAAATGTTTAGTTACAGTTTTAATCTGTTAATCAATTTCAAAATTTGTACTTTTGGAAACAAAAATATTTTTTTGCTTTATTTTTTCAGTCAGACATAAACGATTTCAATTTTCCAACAGAACTGTGTTTTGATTTATGGGGCTTGGTGGATGATTACAGAAATGATCGCCTTAGAAAAATTGAGATTCCTGTGGAAAAAATTACCGCTGATAAAGAATTATTGCTTGATGAACAAAATCCTTGAAAATTGCTGTAACTGCCGATTTACTGAACAGTGCAAAAAAATGAAATTAATATTTATTAAAGAATAAAAGGATTAATAAAATAAAATGACATTGTTGAGAAAAATTAACGTGCACTAAATCCATCAGAAGAATTTGAGATTTATGATGTAAATTTATAAATTAAAATATTTCTGAAACAGATGATTCATTACATAAAAATTTAAAGTCATTTCGAAACCTAAAGTAATAAACTATTTAATGATAATTAATCTTATGTAATTGTTAATGATAATTAATCTTATGTAATTTTTTTGTTAGAATACTGTAAAGGTCTTCTAATTATAGGCAATCTAGTATGTGATTTTTTGAAATCGGCGATGCTTTATAAAGCAGCTCTTACTTATGTTTTTAAAAATTTTTTATGTTTTATAGTTTTTGTATCCTATATGCAACTATCGGAAGGTTGAAACGATCTCTATCCTTAGTATTAATAAAAGACATTTAATATTGGGTTTGACAACAAATATTATAGTTTAAAAAGTACAAATCTGTTTTTATCTTTCATTAGATTCTTAATAATTCATGTCGCTTAATTTGCATTGCGTGATTCAAATATTTCTGCTTGATGACTTCATAGATTGAAATTTTTTAGTGCAACTTAATATTCGAAAATATCATTGTGAATAATTCGTTTAAATATCCATCGCTCTATATCAGCAAATGCATAGTTGATTAAATTTCCGATTTTTTTGTACTCAGAAGAAAATTTCATTTCTAAAAATGCAATAAAGAAAATGTTATTTTAAAAAATATTAATTTTTTGTGATGTGAAATCAGGCAATTTATATACTGTATGACTTTATCGGGTGTGATTTAGCTTATATGTGGTGAACTATCGGGACATTATTTTCTTGAAAGGCATGTGCAGATTTTAGGGAAGTGTTTCACCTTAATCAAAAAAAAACGTTCGCACTCTTTATACTTTCATAGGCTTTCAAAACCGACTTCTAATCACTGTCTAAGATCATTTAACCACTGAGATTGATTAAATGAGCTGAAGAATGTGGTAAAGCAACTAATCGGGAAATGTGTTTGAATTCGTTTTTTGAACCATATTATTTGAATAAAATTAAAAAATTCTGAAATTTCAACCTTTACGAGAAGTTCTGAATATTTTGCACCGAGAGATTGCTAATGCTTCTGTTTGTTTGTTCTGTAGTTTTTTTTTTTGCAACTGCAGTTCCTTCTAAGAATTTAATCTTATTATTATTATGAATGCAAATGAACATAGTATCATTGTAATTTCTAAGATTCGGTCTTCAATGATAAGTACGCATAACTTTGAGGACAATGAATCGCTAAATCATTTTGCGAAGAATAACATTTAAACGAAATTATTTTAATCTCTCCATATGTTATTAAGTTCCCATGTTTGAAAGATTGAAATTTAATTGTGAAATGCGATAATCAAGTTACTGTCTTAATGTTCTTACCGATTGTCAAATTATTGTATGCTGATAATCGCGAAGTGCTGAAAAGTCAGAATATGATCTTTGAAAAGATAGAAAGATAAAGTCCTAATTTCACATTTCATCGTTTTCAAAGGAAGATGATTTAAATGCGAAATAACCCGAAATAGGACATGCTGCTTTCTAGCAATAATGGCGGTTATCAAATTTGCCGTTTGCAAAACTCAACTCTATTTTAAATTTAATTCAATTACATTCCCTCTTGACATGTAATTGAATTAAATTTGACTCTTGAGATAATGAAAGTACAATCAGTGTTTAAAAAAATGCTTGAGTTTTGCGGCTGATGTAATTTTGATTGCTTATTGTCGGTATTTTGCACCATTTGGATTTAATGACTTATCGCTATTTATGTTTCTTGATAATATTAGCGTATGTTTTCCATAAATGTTATTATTTTCCACAAAACAAAATGGTTCTATATTTGTTACTTAACAACAAACTTGGTTCTGCTGTAATCATTATTCTGTTTAAATTAAAATTTCCAAAGGTTCAGAATGTTATAAGTGGAAGAACTGAAAATAATATCACTAGATTTTTTGAAAAAAGAAGGAAAAAATATTATTAGATTGTATTACAAATAATATCATTATTTTGTTAAAATAAGAATGGATTATGTAACTTCCTTGAATAGCTATTTAATGGAATGTGTTAATTTATTTCCTACAAAGCTATCCCGAAGATATTTAAGGAAATGAAAAATTATTTGCGGTGCAGCTTTTGTATATTAACAATGTGGCATGTTGCTAATTTGGCAAATCACGCAAACATTAAGCTGAAGAAATGCTGTAAAGCATATGAACCATTGCTAAAGAATGAAACTTCAGTGATCGAATGTCTTAACGAGTACTGCGATTTCGATACCATCTCACAAACTAATGTAATAAGGTTTCATCACTCGCATTTATAAAAATACTGACATATTTTGATTATAATTTCTTATCTGTCAAAGATCTTTTCTAAAACATTATTAAGATACGGAATTTTCGAGTAAGATTTTTAATTATTATTGAAAACCACTCTCACTATTTGAAATTGGGTAAATATTTTTTTGTTTGTCATTGAATTCTATTTCAATATTTCGCTGTCACTTATTATAATACAAATGCAAGAGAAATTCATTGTTTGTTTTCTGGAATTTCCAAAGAAAATCAGACTTGGTTTAGCTTCTATCGTGTTATTTTCAGCTGCTTGTATTCCTGAAACATTGTGATAGTACCGTTGTTAATAGCGTGTTTTCCTGCGCATCATCTAATTATAATCACACTCAATGTTGTTTGGTAGGTTCATTCATTTAAAAATTTTATGTAAAATTTGATCCAAGCTATTTTAATTAATTAATTAAATTGTTCTGATACATTTACAGGATAATGGAGTGAGCAAAAAATGTCTGGATTACTGTTCAGCTCAGGATGGTGTTCCTTTAAATTATTTGGATTATTTTTCATGCCTGGAATATTTCGATGATATTAAGCAGTGCTTTCAAAACCATCTTGAGAAAAGTCCTAATATCAACTCTTGAATATATGTTCTATATATTTGCAACATTTCGAAGATAGTGTGATGATGGAACTCAAAATATTTTAAGTTACTTCTAGAAATTATTTGAACTTTGTCAAGCTTATTCTCCTGTCGTTATACATTTGTGATGAATGTATAATTGGAAATAACTAAGAGAGAACAAGTGAACATTGAAAAACTAACGGATCAAACAAAAAACATTCTATTGCAATTTTTTGCAAGACAAAATCATTTAGAAGTTGTAAATTATTTCCGTCACATGAATTCTTACAATCTTTCTTGAAAAGTGTTCATAAACTAATACAATGAGAATAAAAACTGATTTTTGATCATATTTTCGTTGTAAGTGAACGGTCTTTTATTTTAATTTCATTTTTGATCAACCACAACAAAATATTGCTTGTTATTCGTATCTCTTTCATATGTTTTTATCCAATTACAATATAATTTTATTTGCAACGTATTGTACAAAAACATTGCTTGTACATGAAATATAAACCGAACTAACGGTTAATGTTGTCATATATCACTTTAACGCTCATTTTTAAATGGTATCTCCTTAAAAACTTTTTTACAGGATTGAAATTCGAGTCTTTCTTTATTGTTTCATGGAGAAACATGAACATCATAATCCAATCAATACTTAAAATTTGAACGAACTGAGCTTTAAACTTCTTGTCTTCTATTGCCTTATTAAGCCTATCATATAAATAACTGCTACTTTTTAAAATATTTAAATTTTTAAGGAAATACCCAAACAATCACTAACAGAAAAAATGTTTTCCAAGAAATCATAATTTTTCTCATTTTTTTGAAGAAGCAAGTTGAATTATTTTTTGCCAACAAAAGATATTTTGGCCATTGTCGGTTTTTGCTATTTCAATTGTAATTATTTAAACACATCTACAATACATGACTAGAATGAACAAAAATTTTTTAATATTCTTTTTTTCCTTTCATTATCATTTCTCGTATTAATCAACAAAAATTTTTTGTATCAAAATAATAAATAATATTCTTTTTTTCTTTCATCATCGTTTCTCGTATTAATCACTACTTACTCTCAAACAATGCATCCAACTCTTTTATAAAAGTTTTAATTATTATTACAAGATTTGTTAAACAGCTAATGCAGATGCGCGAAACCACAATGTCTTAGAATCAAACACAATTACCCTAAACTTTTTAAAGTATTTACAGGCTTTGTCGATTAACCGAAAAACAATAGTATTCTATTGTTTCTACAATTCCCATAATTGCTTTGAACATATATTGAATGATAAAGATAGCGAATAGCAACAGCTGCATTTTTTTGACGATATAGAAATCAAACTGTAACATTCCACTGTTTCTATTCTTTTCACTTTCAGGGATACATTTACTTTCATTGAAACTTTTTCTTTTATTTTTATTTTTTATGACATTTATCATAAATGTTTGTTGAGGATGGTTATAATGATACTTTTGATATGAATCAGAATCATTTTCAAAGTATACCTTTGTTTTGCAGGTGTAGTAAATAGGATATGTACTGTATCAGAAACATTTCTTGTATCAATCAGATATGATGAAGGAAGTTTTAGCATCTTCAGGCTAATAGAACACTTGATACTATTTTTCTCACAATGTTAGTAAATCGTTAATGATTCGCTTTAAGAAAGTTCAGTATCTCTTTTTCTGAGAATATAAATATTTATGAAACTGCCCCTGGGATCACAGAAATCAAAATTTCCGGGCAGAATGTTGAGATTTTGTAAGTGAAATTAAAGTATGAAAAAAATGGATGTAAGCTAACAATGGGGTCACAAAAGGATTTCAATTCTGTGCTCGACTATGAATAATAAAGAAAAGCGCCTGATAATCACAAAAACTGAGGGCTAGCTTCTACTCCATGATGACCGAAGAAAGCTTATAAGTTCCGCCTCTACCCTTGGGTATATTTATGTGGAAAAATTCTATGTAGCCAATTTTTTGTAGTCAGATTTTATTAACTTTTTTTTTATTACTTCACTTTTTTTTTTAACTTTCTTTTCAGATTTTATTAACTTTTGAAGCTTAAGATTTATAGCTTGACATTGCCAGAGTAATCGCTTCTGAAGTTTAAGACTTATAGCTTGACAGTGCCAGAATAGTCACTTCTGAATTCCTATATCGATCACATCGGTTGATAAAATACGTAATTGAGTCATAAGAGCTGATAGTTTCCATGAAACTAAGCTAGTGAGAAATAAGTTATTGGACGATTCGAATGAATTCGTTCCAAGGCTATGTACACGATTTCATATTTTGATGTTTTCTTTATTTATTTTGAATTCATCGAAAGAATAAAGAAGGGAATAAAATCTTAAGGATACGATAAAAGCAGACAAATATGAGTAGCCGACCTGGAAAATTCTGGAAGTTTTGTTGAAAAGAATTTAATGTTATCTATTTCAGTTTCTTGTCACATCTTGCAATCAATCATTCCTAAAAAAACGATACTGGATTACTGTGAACATTACACAGTTTCTAAATGATGAAATGGAAATATCATCCAGCAAGAAAAGATTGATTGGAAAAATCACTGCTATTTTCTCCACACCAGAAAAGATTAAAAGCGCATGAAAAGCAACGTTCCTTAGAAAAAAATGTTTATTCAATTTATATTGATTGAAAAAACAAAAGATTTTTAGACATTATAATATTTTGATACAAAAAATCTGAGAGAAAAAATCATGCCAAATTAAATAAGCATCCGATGAGAATTTTCACTTGTCAAAAATTAATTTCTATTTCTTTTTGACCAATGCGTCTGATTTTCCATAAATTTAATTTTATTAGTTTTATCTTAAAAATATTCAAAAAGAGCCAAAGCAAATACATTAATGAATTTGACAGTCTTCTGTTCAACATTAGGAATAAAATTACAAAAAATTGCTTCGTCAGTTGCAGTAAAAAGCCTTGATTTGTATATAATTCACAGTTTATTTACATTCGTTAGTTTGAAACAGTTGGTAAAATTGAAAACGGTTGAATTTCAAGCTGTATTCAGGTTTGTCTCATTCAAAACAGCACAAGTTTGGCTGAAATTGGATTCAGTCGCAAACTTCACTTAGTACTACTTTGAATAATTGCTAGGCAGATTAATCATAATTTATTGCAGAACTAATGCCAAATGCTAAATAGCATAATTTGACTTCACTAAAACGAATGAAAAATGAAATTGCTATGCTTCCTGACTTAATTGTTAAAGTAAATAAAAAATTTTTTCTACTGCTTGATTTGAATTGTTCAAAAATTAAAGAGTGATTTCTCTTTATGTAAAGAGCGTAAACTTGTATGTTTACATAATTTCAGAATGAACGATTTAATTATTTGGATTTAAAAACATAAAGAAAGATAATTTGAATTGATTTTACCACACTAATGCGCATTCATCTGCTATGAGTGATAATTGCAGTGACGAATTTTCCTTTGATGTGCAAACAAAAGTAAACTTTTCTTTATGTTAGCTTCTCGAATTCGGAAATTTTACAAAATATTACAAAAAAATAAATGAAAGATCTAAAGTTTTTCAAATTTTTTTAAAATTTTTTTTCAGAAATTTAAATTTTTCAATTTCATTTTTGAAACATTTGCATAAATTTTACCATTTAAAGTTGTTACGAAAATTTTTAAAATTCTTTGCTTTGCAGGAAGAAAATGAACCAAACTGCATAAAGTGGTAAAGATTTATTTGCAAATTTCTTCAATCAGTTTTTTTTTACAAGAATTCTAAACTGAAGTTAATATATTGAACGACAAGTGGTAAAAGTGCCTTAATTAGAATTACAATCTAATCAATCACTGCAGAACGAACCTATGATTGTCATAACAGGAAGTAAACTAACATGAGAGAATTAAATATAATTAGATCATAATTTCAGCATCTGGGCTTATCTTCGATACATTTGTTGCATTAAAACTCAGTCGTATGGTAAACTTTTTTATTTGCGACAAAGATACGGTAATAGAAGTGTTACGTTATGTAATGTCCCTTGTCACACTTAATTCAGATCGATTAAAATTACCGGAACGGAAATTTCTATCTTTTGATCTTGCAATGACCACTATAACAATATTTAATTTGCAACAGTGAATAAAAATCAGGATTTCTCATTTTGCCTGATTATCAGAACGGCAAAAAATTTCCTGAAAGTTTACTTCTAGATCCATCAATGGGTGCTCTTCCGCGAGAATGGCTAAATGCAAACAGAACAAATTTTCGTACAAGGGAAATTATCAGGTTCTGGCAAACTATTCATTATGCTTTGCTTTACCATTTCATTTATTTGATGCTATTTTAAAATTCTTGAAATTCACTGCTTAAAGCGTACCACGCAATTCGAGCGAGGAACATTTTTTCATTTCTCTCATCGCGTTATAGATCTTCTTCACAACGATAAATTGTAAGATCTGAAGACAGTTCCTCCATTTGCTGTTGATCAAAAAGAACTGAATGATAATTGTTTCGGAACCAGAAATTTATCATTGGAAATTACAACGAAGATTTAAACTTGGACTTATGATATTTTAGATGTTTTGTTTTGAGTAAGATCGGTCTAACTTTACCAATGAAATGATAAGTATATGAAAACTCTTTCTTTAACTGTATTTACTTTCCTAAACATCTATTCTTCTTAATGTTGTTTGAAATTTTTGGAAATGATAAAGATTTATTCATATATTAGAATTTTTGGAAATTTAGTGAATTGTAACTCCGCATATATTATCCTTTATCAAACAGTAGGATTAACTATTTAAACTATTGGTTTTGATGTTTGAATCATCACAGATAACTTTGCACAATTATATTTCAATTGCATTTAATGAGATTTAACAATTTCACGGATTCAAACTTGTTTCTCAAGGAAATAGAAGAGACCGATTTTGATGATGAAGAAATCAAATTGCGGGAATAAATAAGTTCAGCTGCTTGATCTCAACACGTAAAGTGAACGAAGTAAAATTTTATTAAAAATTAGATAGGTTCTACATGTCCCTAAAAGAAAATGAAAACCATCGTACATTCTCTGTTAAAAGTTCAAAAATCTTGTATAATTTGCAAAGAAAATGAATTAACTGCGAGAAAAACTTTTTGCCAAAAATAATGTTCTTCCTTCTAAAATACACAACAGACTATTTTTGAAGTTCAACTCGATACTTTGTTCGTAACATCATTATATGGCTATATTTTCGCCTAATGAGAAGAATGGATAAGCAAAATGATGAAAACGTCGTTTACAATTTTATCACAGTATGATTAGCAACATTAACGTGCTCAATAAGTATCACACGTGATTATTAATGTTTCCGCGATGCAATTTAACTTATCAGGTCTGCAGTTTTTATTGTTTTGACGAATACAAAATTTTTAGAATTAGCATTTTATTTCCCCAAAAACGGAAAAAATTAGAAATTCATATTGATGTGTAAAATGTTTCATTGTCGTAATTAGGGGAAAAAGTTTTGTTTATTATCCTGGACATCTTTAGCTTCCTCCTATCATCCGTTCTGACAGCTCCAATAAGTAATTTTTATTAGTTAAGAACAGCCATTGACTTTCGGAGACTTTCGGAATTTTGATTAAGCGAAGATCATTTTTGCACTTCTCAATTAAAATGTTAATATCCGAGCCTAATAACTGCGAAGAGTTAATATCATTCTGTCACTTTAAATAATCGCTCGACTTTTCAAGTAAACATGAAACAATTAATTTAATATAATATGAAATTTAAAAATAGCAGTTTTATCGTTCCGCTTGGCAAGTTTTTATAGATTGCAAACGAATGACAAGTTTTCCATCCAATTCAACCATGTAAACTTGTCGACTTTCATCTCATTTAATCTACAGTGTTAAATTTGTTGTTAGCAAACAGTATTTAGAACGAATCTTTAGATCAAAGCATATATAATGATTTATAAATATTGCCGTACAGTTATGGAAATGAATTTCACAACACTGACATTGCGATTTTGTAAACAATAAAACATTCATGCTTTTAAAACATAAGATAAACAAATTTTTTTTTACAAAATGCTTATTTCATAATGACCATTGTCCATTTGCAATGAATTCGAGTGGTTGGAATATTGGTCACTTTTAGAAAGAAAATGCAAGAATTTCAGATTGCACAGAGAATGTCAAAATAAGATAGTAAATCAAAAGTTTATAAGCGAGTATGAGAAATTGTTTGAACTTTAGTTGAAAATAAATTGCGCCTTGAATCGTTCATATTTCTCATTTCCTTTATTATTCCATAATCTGTCATGCATTGTAATGGCTAAATTTCAATTAGCTTACTTCGATTAAAAAGTTGATGAAATAAAGAAAACAAACAAAATTGCCAACAATTTGGCGAAATTCAAATAGTGCTTGAAATGTTTTTAAAAGATTTATTAAAATTATTTATCATAAATGAATTACGTGAAACGAAAGTAATATAAAGTACTATCAGTTTTGCATTGGTTCGAAACGTTTGAGGGTGATATAAAGTACTATCAGTTTTGCATTGTCTTTTCCAATGGATGTTGTAAAATATTAAAAAATATTTAAAAAAAAAAATGATTGAATAATGTCAGTTCGGCTCAAATATAAATTCCTGGATTTTATTGCGTGTGTTTGTTTTCATTTCATTCACTTTAAATTAATGATTGGTGTTATTAAATATTACTTTTTTGATAAAAATATGGTTTTTGAATGAATTGAATTGCTTCAACCTCGCAAAAAATAAAAATTGAATATGGAAAAGGCTATTTCTTTTGATTTTCTCAGATTCATCTCAGGGATTCCTAAATATTCTTCTTTAATTTAACAACTGAATAAAAAAGAACATAATTTAGAAAAATAATTTGAAATAGTTAATTTATATATGTCATGAACCTACAACAGTTCTTTACCTAACTTTATTACAATATACACAAGGAAAAAGATTTCATGACATTGAATTTGTTGTTTGAACATTTAAACATTTAAAGCAGACGACAGATATTGTAAAAGAATATGGTAATGTTCATAGCGAATATTGTAGCAGAAAGAATGTTGTTGTCCGTATATCATGAAAACTAATCTCATTGTCATCAAGCAAATAGTTGAAAGAACAATGAAAAAGTAAAAAAAGCTTTCCTGGTTACAGTGTTATAGAGTTTTAAATCTTATTGTATGAAATTTTGAAAAATTCGAAATCTTAAAGCCTAAACACTGCAATGTTAAGAAATGTGATAAAATTCAATTGAACATAAGAGGAATTTTTTTAATTTACCATTAGATTGTTCCTGCGCAGAATATAGCTGAATGTTTCATTTGTGAAAAAATAAGCAATTTCGAATATTTTATATTAAATGGAGTAAACAAAAAAGATTCGCATGAAAAAAGTCAAATTTAGTGAACCTATTTGGGCATGATTTCATGTTCTTTTTTTCTGAAACTTCCATTACAGTTGTATCATGATGAAGATTTTAATATACTGAAGTTTGTGACATATTCATTTTTCATTGCACACTTCAAGTTATGGAATGCTGAATGAAGTCGACGGAGTTACTGATAAAATTAAAGTGGCAAAATGATTTAGTGTTACCAGAGATGTGAGGTGCAGGATAGAGAGGAATTCAAAGAGTTCTGAAATCTGAAAATGTCTACTTGACAACTCTGATTAAATTACTACATCGTAAAAAAATTCACGACTGTCGCGGATTTCTAAAATAATCTTGGATAAAGTTAATGCTTTGAAAAATTCAGGTTTCATAAAGTTCTTTCCAAAGTTTATTTATATTTCGGTCGTTTGCTTCAACTATCACGGAATTATATTTAATATGCGTAATGAAACTGCTGAGTGAAATATACCATAGCTCATCAAGCTCTTTCATTACTTAACTCTAATCTATATTTCCTAATTCAATTTGCATCCATTCTCTTCTATCCTAATCATAAAGATAAAAAGTAAAAATTTTGCGATACAGAATATCGCTAAATCATTAACGAAATAGAATATCTTGAGAAGAATTTTTTTAGATCATCCACAGTTGTAATTTAATCATTCTAAAGAAATCTAAAATGTTAAATTGAAAAGTATAAAATACTATCAAATAATTTCATGATTGTCATATGACTTTGCTCGCTTAATCTTTTCATTCCAGTCAGAAAAATATTAATTGCAATTTATGACACAAAAATATTCTGATTTAGGACACATGAAAAGCACCAATAATCAATCTTTTTACCACAAATTGAATATAACACAATTTTTTAATTTAACATTTCTTTGCTAATTATAATCTTAACATGTTAAAATCAGTTAATAAATCAAAATAGATTTGCAATAGTTGAAAAAGAAATCACTTGTTGATATTTGCATTCGTATTCGAAAATCATGCAAACTTATCCATCCAATTGAACTGAAATTTCATATTTCAGTGATAAATGCGTCATATTAAAATCAGCGTTCGATAATTCAAGAAGATGATCACATGAACTCGATGTCAAGTTCAATTAATACGTTCTCTGTGTGCTTTGAGTTATTCTCTTCGATGTATTGCTCTTTTTCGTCAACTATAAGTTGCCCTTCGAATTTCAATTTTAATCAGTTATCAGGGATAACGATTGAGAATCAATGTATAAATCCAATTCGTCTTAATTCTTATTCGTCTAAATTCTATATAAATTAGTCTTTCCATTTCTCTGTCGATGAATTCTTATCGAAATCAAGTAATTTATCGATAGTACAATTCATTTCTCTTATATTCTAACTATGTGCCGTAAATATATAAAAATATTGTCGGTAACACATCATCGGAATGAAATTCACATCGTGTAAAATTAATCGTAGTTTTTCAAGAGAAAAAAAACTTAATTTGCACTGAATTTGAATCATTTCTGAATGAAATATTGTGGCCTGTTTCGCTGATCTCAATAGCAGTCATACGCAGGAAACTTTGTTCTGTTTGTCTTATAACAAGTTTCTTCCAAAAAGCAGATAAAAATTTAATTTGTACTTTGATGTATTTTTAATATAAACTTCAACTCACCGGCTCAACGATTCACTAAATAACCCGTTATAAGAAATTTTAAAATTATATAATATTAACCATTTGACTTTCTCAAAGTTGAATTTAAATTTTGCAAAATCATATAATTATTCTGTTCTTTTGTTTTAAATTTTGTGTTCTCACCATGTATTAGTTTTTCTTGGCTTGATAATTTCATTGACAGTTGCCTAAATGTCCAATTT
Source organism: Mansonella ozzardi (assembly GCA_029876185.1). Classification (NCBI taxonomy): domain Eukaryota; kingdom Metazoa; phylum Nematoda; class Chromadorea; order Rhabditida; family Onchocercidae; genus Mansonella; species Mansonella ozzardi. The sequence continues at coordinate 17,423 of JARVGP010000330.1, read as the reverse complement.
TCTAGAAATTCCTATATTTCAACTTGTTTAGCCAAGTTTGCTTACATATTAAATTCTTTTCGTTTGTTTTGCCTACGATTTGCAATACTGTCGGAGAAATCTTGACTCATTTATTTATCACTTGTTCATTTATAGATCCATAGAAAATATAATCTGATAATCTGTCGCAATTTTTCCAAGCTGTATGTAGTTCATTCATTCTTGATGATCTTACCGTGAATTTTTCTTTTAAACTCAGTTCCTTTCCGTTTTTCACTGTGCCCACTTCGTTTGCTAGAAACTGGCTGAAGTGTTGCATTGTTCGTATTAATCTTCTTACGATTTGTTTCACGATACATGGTAGCACTGGTAGTGTTGATGACAGTGGTAATGTTAGCGAGAGCCATGGCAGCAGTTGCAGTAGAAGTTGTATCAGTGGAAGTAGAATTAGCCAGCAATCGTTCCAATTCATTGGTACATCTCGTTTGGACTAAAAATCATCGTAACCAAACCAAAATATTTCTTTTGGATACTATGTCAAAATGTCACAAAAAGTATTTCAAAATATGAATGGAACAACCATTCACAACTTAATAGCATACACTATGCAATGTGCATCATATTCTCAGCAAGAAACAATTACGCTATTGTTGGTAATTAGCAAAAAATTGATAAATGAAAACTTGCAATGACGACATTTCTGTTTGTGTATTCGCGCACCATTATCACTTAGGTTAACATGTATCAGGCACAAGCCTTTAGTTATCTAAAATTAAATTTCAATTACGTTCATGTTTTCACTAAAAAATCCTACTTTTTTTTTGAAAATTCCACATTTCACTCATTCATAATTCAACCTGTTTACTTAATTACTCACTATATTAAGATTTTTTATATTTAATATGTTACTTTATATCAAGAAAAACTAGAAAACAAACCGGACATGAAATTCGACAATCATTTTGCGCCGGAAGCCATTGTGGTTCGACAAATACATCACCACCTGAAGGACTACTGCTGCGTAAATAAAAAAATGACCAGTAATAAATTTTTTGGCCAAACTACAAATTTTTTATGAAAATCTCAATTTTATTCATATAATGTACAAAGTTTGGCTATATTCAATCAAATCTTAGTATTGTTTTCCATAAAAATTTGATTCACCAAAATTTTCTCTATAAACAAATCATAAAACGACCCCTTATGCAATGAAGCACATCAGTTACTAATTTAGCGATTGAATCCTTAATTGAAATTAAATTTATGAATAAGTTGTAAGAAAATCTGTCTATAAATTGATCTCTTTGAAAGAATAAAACTTTAAGATATTCCATCACATTTTAAAGTTTCTGAATTAATTATTATCAAATATCTGGATTTTTTTCCAATTTAAACAAAATTGTACCGATATTACCGAAATAAGTCGCATCCACTGTGGAATTATATAACATAAGTTATATTCTCAATCAAATTCAAGCACTATTATTTAAAGCTATCATTTATTACTTAAAATAAAGAAAGGATTAATCGATTAATTCGATATAACTTCAATGTTGATCGTGAAAATAATATATTATTGATATCAATCACTCTATTTTTTAGAATAATTACAAGTATAAAGTTATATTAAATAGAAAGCAATCCGTATTATTCCATCTTTTATTTTTATAATTTATGTTAGCTATAATTTATGTTTATCATTTTTTACGAATTTGTTAAGTTTATTATTGTTACTCTATTTATCATTATTTACTATTGCTAATTTTTATTATTATTAACGATTGGCATAAGATACAAAACTTTATACAAATGTATAATACACTTACATAATTTTTCATTTTTATATAAGAATTTGAAAATTTTGGGTAAGAATGCATCGTTCCTATTACTTAATGTAGTATCACCATCGACAATACTTTCATCAATCGCAGCAATCAATAACAGTAACGTAATCAGTTGTGGAATGAAATGTGCAGCATTCAGTTGCATTGAAATAATATTTCTGAGCGAAGAAATTTGTTTCCTAATGAATCAAACACAATAAGATAAAATGATATGTAAAAGACAAGCAAAAAATAGCTTTGGTTGATGAATTTCGAATTGAAAATTAAAGAGATAATCTGTAAAATGGAGCGAATTTCTTTCTATAAAATTTATATTCATGCATCTAATACTATTTTATAGTATTTCCTAAAAAAAACAATCCTTTTTTTTTTTGTTTCTCTAAATTACAAAGAGAAAAATTTTGAGAATTACAAGGAAAAAAATTTTTTCTAAGTGAGTGGTCTTTTTTTGTAAAATTTACTGTAATGATATATTGAATGTCATGCAATTTTTTAGAGAATATTATATAATTTCTTAGCATTTTTACTTTTTAGCTTTCTGTTATGTTCAGTAATAGATTTCACGTTATTTTTTATAAATTACCAATTATTAAATATTTCATTTATTAATGACGCAGATTTGCATCTCGTATAATATCAAAAATTTTAATGCATAATACTACTGTCAAAATAGAGTTAAATACTATATATTGATACAAATTTGTCCTAATAATACTAATGATTCTAATAATACTAATGGTCAAGTGGTTTTTCAATAATAAATATTAGGCAGTTATGTATAGCAGGGAAGAAATATTTTAAACAGTTTTAATTTTTTTAAAAGGTCAGAAAAAATCAGAAAAAACTTTCAGTTGAATTTTCTTTGAAAACTTTTGCATTTTTTAGCAATAAACTAAGTTGTATTTAAAAAATTATCAAAAAAAAAAAGCTGTAAATACAATAGGAATTTGTTCGTATAATCTGAAACAAAATTTAACGAATACTTTCATTGAATATGAAGCGCATAAATACTTACACACACATGCACACATATGCACACATACATCACAGAAACATCAAATTGCCGGATCATTTTTATCTTTGTAATTAATACTTTATTTTGATATGTGAAGAAAGATTCAGGTCAATGATGATCACCAATAATGATACACATAACGATGTATGCAGTGATCCTTTTAATCCGTGTTTGTTGTTTTCCACATTTCTGATTTCTGATTGAATTATAATTTATGTATTGATGAGCAATGATGAAATATAGAGGAGATTAATCGCATGAACTAATATGAATTTATAAAAATTTCAATTGTGAATACTGAAAAAAGTTAAAGAAAAGAGATAAAATTTCGGCAAAAAACTAAACGACGAGAATTTTTTAAAAACTTCTTCATATTTCTTTTAATAATTCTTATCAAAATTTTGCATTAAATTTGATTTTTTTTTTTGAAGCAAGATTTATTTAAACTTTATTTTCTTTGCAAAATTGAAAATATTTTTAATTTTCCCAGTTGAATAATTATGGCAGCATTAAGTGAAATAATGAGAGAAATTTATCATAAAAAAATTCTTCAAGTCAAAATTAAAATATTTCAGGAGATAAAACTTTTTTTTTTTCAATTTCACATCATTGTTCTAAGCAAATTGTTGATCTTAATTTGGCTTAAATTTGCATAATAATAAAAATATGCGGTATATTATCATTTATTTCGTTTTGCTTCCGTTTACTATAATTTTATCAATAAAGAAAAAGCAATTTTAATTTTCTCTACAAACAAGTCATAAAATGACCTCCAATTTATGTCAATTATTAATTTAAATCCAATTTATGTCAATTATTAATTTAAATTTATATATTTATGTAAATTAATTTCTTTTTTTTCATAGTTCCTTTATTTATTAGGTTTTTTTTTGATGATTTTGATTAAATTAATGACTGACATAAATTTTTGAAAAATTTTAAATACACATTTCTTATTTTCCTGTGTTTCAACTTAAAATTTACATCTGAAAATCAATTTTGATACATTCTATACAATACCAAATGGTACCGGCAAAATCATATCAGTTGTTGATACAAACGTACAAAATGATTGAAACAGAGAGACAGACAGATAACGTTTCACTCTGATGAATGTAGGTAGACGTTGATACGAGTAGAAGGTGCGAAAGGTGATGATGGTATTGTTGGTAGTAATGAATATGAAAAGGGTTGATCAAAAGAAATGTATGAACCAAAAACGGCCATGAACCCTGTTTGAAGTGTACCGTTCAGCTCTGTTAATTCTCTCTGATTTTGTCCCCAAGAAACTATTCATTTTGGGTGATTGCCTTAAGGAAACCAATTCATTCCTTATCATTTTGTAACAAAATATCCACTCTACGAGAATTTTATCTCTTTTATATTCTATTAATGTCGTATATATTACTTTTTAATTAAATCATTTATAACTGATTTTGTTTATATACTAAATGATTAATTTGAAAATTTGTTATTTAACATCAAATGACAAATTAAACAAATCACTTGTACTTAAATATTTGCAAATTTAATAGCTAATTTAAAGGTCAAATTAATTAGATGTTATAAATACAATTATATTGTTGTTAAGAAATTGCAAAATGTTTCACATACATTTCAAATATCAATACTCTTCATGTTTTTTTATATTATTACTGTTTATCGCATTTGTATTATCTATTTCAGCAATCAGTAATGTTTTCTTTTTTTGACCCGAATATTTTTCTGTTTATTTTCAGCAATTTGTGAATGTAAAATTTAATCCAATTAGTTGGGAAATTTTTTCCATTATCACTATGATTAAAGTAGATTAAAAAAGAATCAAGAAATTTATTTAAGTAATGTACTATTTCCATTCTATAGAAAAGTGTTTATCGTTTTGATTAATTGATTGCTTTTTCAATTATTCGGAATAATTTATCAATTTTTAGAAAAAAACTGCTTAATGCGACGATATGTTGAGCACTGTTGACAAGGTATGCATGTTGTCAGTTTTTTTTTTTTTAACATGTTAATTACGATTAAAAACCTTTAGAGTATTTAATATAAAGATAATTGAATAGAGAAATTTAAAAAAATCTAATGTGTAATTATTAACATCTAAAATGGGCATTGCTGCGAAAATGATTGATATTTTTTATAGTTCAGTACAATTAACAGAATATTAATGACTTTTGTCGCTTAACTTTACTTTATTTAGTTTAAAAAGAAATAGGAATGAAAGGATCAGAATTTTCCTTTTCTTTATATTCTTTCGAAAAAAAAATTCAAAAACAAAGCAAGGAAAAAACTGAAAAAAAAAAGAATAGCTTCTTTCATGCGAAAGAAATTATTTTGGATTGAATTTTCGCAAAGAATGCCTCATCATGCCTTCGAAATGGCAAAGTGGGATTGGAATGATAAGAAAACGACGACAAATCATCTTTTTTTTTCGTCAGACAAATCAACGCATAACCAAATGAGGGTCAAATTTATCACTTGTGAAACTATCATGGCATGATGACCCCAAAATGATCGCATAACAGAATAACAGGAATGAAAATTTTTACAAGTGCAATCATTCGCAAATAATTCAATTGCAGATTCGTAAAAATCACATTTATTAATTGCAAAACTGATAGAAATGTTTTAAAAATATCCTACTGACAACTGATTAAATTTAAAAATGGTTTATAATAGCTATTTCAGATGAAAAAATTTTATTAATATGATAAGTGATTAAAAGGGTAATTTAGGTTAAAAGTTTAGTAAAGATGACAAACAAAGGAAGTAATTATTATTCATAGAGGAAAAAAGTATAAAAAATATAAATAACTTCCATTTCATTGATAGAGCAATAAATAGCATGGGAGTAAGAAAGCGGGACGAAAAGTTCTCAAATTATCAACACTTCATCAAATATGAAACTTTCTGAAATTATTACAAGCTAAAGTTCTATTCAAGCAAAAATGATGACTGCTTTAACGATTTACTGAATGCTTGAGTAATAAGAACAAATGGGGTTTTTATTGATACGGAAAAGGATCAGCAAGAAAGATTTAGTAAGGATGACAAACAGAGGAAGTAATTACTATGAGATTACAAAGTAAGATTACAGATTACAAAATTAAAAAAAAATCACATCTTTAAAGTAAGATTACAGTGAGCGATTACAATTTAAAATGATCAATACTTAAATATTTGAAATTTAATTTTAAAATCTATTCCAGGATCAACCAGTGTGGCTTTTTGTGAACAATAGGAATGTTCTTTGGGAACCAGCGCTGGTAGTCGAAACTGATCCTCTTGCTGTATTGTGTATTGAAAATGTTAGTATCATTTCATCTTCCAACTGCGCTGTTTGACTAAATTTTTTGAAGCGAATAATTCAAATATATAAATGAAGCGAATAATTAAATTATATAAATGCGGTAATTATATTGTAATGTAATTCCAATATAAATAATAATCATTTTTATCATAACAAACATTTCTATCATAGCAAAGTTTTTCTGTTAGTAACACAATATTAATATAATTGCAATAAGCATTTTTATCAATTCTATTTTAAACTAACAATTATTTCTGTTGTCAATAAATGCATTCCTTCTGTTTATCCAATTTCTTATATTTCTCATTGATTTACTTCTTTATTTGTTTTCAATAAAAACATTTTCGGAAAAAAAATTAGTTGCAGGGTCAAATAGTTCCATTAGAGAACACAGTTAAGCTCACCGAACGGAAATTATTCGATCCCAATACGGAAAATTTAGCTGATATTTCGTATGCTTTCTCTTTGAACAAACAATAAATTTAAATTCAATTTAATGCAAAATTGTTTTTTCGAATATCTTAAATTTCATTTTACAATGAATAATTTTGACTATAAAATTAACAAAAAATTGAAGAAACAAGAAATAAAATTAATTATTTCTGTAGTGATGAATCGGAATCTGCGCTGTTATTTGCTTTGCGGAAACGTTTCCAAGCAAAACGTTTTTACGTACGTTTATTATGTCATGTTTAATTCAAGTTGTAATATTATTGGCGCAATTACTGATTAAGTTTGAAACAAATTATAGTGTATCATTTCTCAAAATTAAAAAATCTAGCTGAACCAAAATGGTGTAGTAATTAAAAAATAGGCCGTGATAGTATCATCAATAATTTCCAACCATTGAATTTGATAGTGATAATGATTATGATGATATTATTACAACATACTACATATGTTCATTTAAATAATTCCAAGTAGCTTTTGAACCATTTACACACACTTTCGCAGAAAAAATCTCAATTAGATTGTTGTTGCTTTGATTAATTACCAAAAATTTGCAGACATTTGCTGGTGATGTATTAATAGTATTAAATCCATATGATACAATATCAGCAATTTATGATGGCACAGTGCAAAAATTATATCGACAAAGCGTCAATCTCAACAGTTTGCCAGCGTTAGCACTTTATCATTTAATTTGATGCTTAGTTCGATTGCTGAGTCATAATGATTTGAATACTTAGCTGGAAATGAAAACTCATAACAATTAAAATGATACTTGATCTATGTAAATGCTAGCTGCTCAAAAATGATGTTTCTTGATACCTACATCACTAAGGCTATTTACTCCGGAACTATGGAACTATCTGTTAAATGACTGATAATATGATATTCTGATGATATCAGGTGTTGCGAATACCTGGTTATCCATTTATTTTTTGATATATTAAATCAATCAAACTTTAATTCCATTCTCTTAAGAGATCGACGATTTTGAAATTTTTGGTTTTGATACTATGATCTTAGGTGATTTGATAAGAATTCTTAAGCGTAAATTAGCTTTAATTATTATATATTTAAAAGTATATGATTCCGATACTATAATTCTCCCTAGCTAGACATGTATGTTTATCTATTTTGTTTGCTTACTTCAAATTTCTGAAAATCTGTTTGCTAATGCATTTCTCATAGCTATTACAAATACGAATACCTTGACTAGGAATAATGTCGAACTTAATAAAAGAATATCATTTTAATTGAATGCATTTAATTGCCATTAACTAACTACTAATTAAATCATCACACTTCAATTAAAACACCAAGGTGTTCATAATTAATTATATAATCAAAAACAAGCTATTGTTTCTTTATAGGCATATATTCTCCATTGCCCAGAAAGCTTTGGCGCGTATTGAAAACGATCAATCAAAGCATGAATCCATTTGTTTTTGGTATATTCAACTAAATTACTTAAGTTCCAAAATAAAACAAATTAATTGAGCAAAATCTATTATTCCAAATTTAAATTAAATTATATTAATTTTCGAAATACTCACACTTTTTACAAATACTTATAGTGGTGAATCAGGTTCCGGCAAGACTTACAATTTAATGCATTGTGCAAATTATTTAATCAGCAATTCTACACAGCACAAATCAATGCAAGAAATTACGGTGCAACAGGTGCAAATTATATTTTTTGATTCGAATTGAAATTTTATCACAAAATTTTTTATTTTTTGAAATTTAATGATCAAATTTTCTTCTTTCAATGTAATATAAATTTTTTTATTTTATATAATAATTATAATTTTTGATTTGAAGCAAAAACATAAAAACAATTAGAATTATCAAAACTGAAAATTTCTATTTATGCATTGAATGATCAAAAGTTTGCTGAAAAATAATCAATAATGTTTGTCCTTTGCTTAAATTGTAGTTGGAAGCAGTAGAACGTATACTTGATGCATTTGGAAGTGCTCGTACGCTAAAGAATACGCAAGGAACACGAATGAGTTATTGTATGGAAATGGTTTATCGAAAGTAGAACATTTTATTATATTTTATTTACTTCAAATAATGTAATATAAAGTTTTCATTAAATTGCTAAACAAGCTTATTAATGTATAATTTAAGGATTTATTTTAATTTTTTAAATCTAAAATTTTAGCGCAGAATTTATTGGTTTTTCTGTTTACACGATTTCACAGCAACAACAGCAACAACAATTACAAGTTCAAATACATGTAGAACCTAATCGAATTGTTGATCAACGGCTTGGTGAATGCAATTACAATGTATTTTATGAACTCTGCTCAAGTTTGGATGCTAATGAGAAGCATAAATTAGGTCTAAGAAATGGACAAGAACATTTCTACTTAAATCAGGTGAATGAATCAAATTGAAGAACCGTTAAAAAATAATGAAAAGATTTATAATAATAGTTGAAAATTTTAATATTGACTTAATAACTTTGAAAATATCAATATTGTGGAAACTAATTTGGTGAATTGGTTGTGTTATTTATGATTTAGAGTTTGTGATATTTATTATATATTGTTTATTGCTTAGATTAGTGCAACAAAAATCATTCATTGCTTTTGATAGCACTTTTTTGGTTTTAATAATAAGGAATAGGAATTTTTCCATTGTAATTAGTAATAAACAGTGAAATTCATTGTTTTTTATTTGATAAACTTCCTTTAGGGAAAAGTTTCAATGGACTCGATGATATTACGTAGAAAATACGCAAGCCTTTGCACTTCATTCGAGTTATTAGATATTAGTGAACATCAACAAGACTTTATCCGACGTATTTTGGCTGCCATTTTGCATATTGGCAATTTGTTCTTCAAACTTACTAAAGTAATATTTATTTTTTTTAGTCTAAAATGTTAGTCAATTTTTTGAGAAATAATGAAGGACTAGAGCTTAAAAACTATTAAACGGGAAATTTTACAGAAAACTGATGCTGTAAATGGAACAAATACTGCTCAAACTAGTGATATTGTCACTGGTATTGAAATAGGCAATGAGCAAGAACTTAAATGGTGTGCTTATTTATTAGAAGTTGATTTGGAATTGCTGTATTATTTGTTAATCCAGAAACAAGTGGTTAGTTGAATTTCAAATATTTATAAAATATTTAGTTTGGAATCGGTAGGTTATGAAAGTTATATAAGTCGCAAGAGTTTCAAATTTATAAGAAAGCTCGAAGTTTTGATGACTACTGATGTTATCAGTCAAATAATTTGGAATGCAGAATTTCAATAATGTTTAATATTTTAAAAAAGTCGTCCAATGCAATTCTTTAAATTTGCAATAATTCGAATAGAAGAATCGGACATAGGACTATTTGATGTAATAAAGATTGAAATACAAGGTATCAATGAAACCTCCGCGTAAATACAAACAAGGAAAATTTTGATTATTATTTGACTATTAGATGATATATGAAACGAGATAATTTGTTAAGAATTCAGAATTTTTTCCAGAAGACAAGTGAGGAAGGTGAAATTGCATTAATATCATTAAGTATTGATCAAGCATTAGATATCAGGTATGAATCACATTTTAAAATTTAAAATGCTTTCGAATTGGCTTTTCATAATTAATTGTTGTGAAATTTTTCAGAAATAATTAATACATTCTGAAATGTCTTTTATGCAACATATTGTATTATAGAGATTCCCTTGCTCAATTATTGTATGAGCAATTAATTGATTGGATCCTGAAATGCATCAATAAAACAACAATAAGTGAATGTAACTTTACTAACAATAAAAATATGGCGTCAATTGTGCTTGCTGATGGTTATGGTTTTGAAGTAAACTGTTTCATTTAAACTTAATATTTTTTTTCGCTTATTTAATATTTATTTTACATATGATAATTATATACCGACTTATCGTTTTGCTATTTTCTGAAAATCTATTCCAATGCCAATTTGTGATTGGTTGATTTATTTAATTTAAATTATATGGTAATTGTTTTAGAGCATTTAAATTTTCTTTTGCAAAAGCAATATAAAAATTCCGCAATAAATCCATTAATATTAAATTTAAAGCTAAAAATATTAAAAAAAGCAAATATTAAAAATATCGTTAATATTAAAAATATGAATTTAAAAGTAGAAATCAAAAAATAAAAGTGCTGCGAAAAATATAAGTGATTATTGAAATTGAATTGGTTATAAATGTTGCACAAATATTTGATTTGCAAATTGTTCTTTTTTTCTTGCCGTGTCTATCGGTTATTCGAGAAATGTGGAAAATGTTGTATCGACATTCATTTTTCTTCATTAATATGACTAAACCTAAAAGCATATTATTTTGGGAATGAATGCATAGAATAATTAATGAGCATATTCTATCACTTAAAAAATATTGGCATACAATAAAGATTTAACAGTGTTAGTACTCCATCTAACAAAAATTATTGCTTTCATTCATTAAGTAAAAATAATTTATTTGCAGCGTTCTGCAAGTGTAAATGGTTTTGAACAATTTTGTATTAATTTGTATAATGAACGATTAGAATGGTACTATCAGCAGAAAGTACTGCGAGAACTACATTGGGAATATCAAAAAGAAAACATTTTAGGAATTGATATGCAAGTAAGATTTTTAAATGGAATTGAGACATAGGAAAATGTTTGGATAAACTTAAACAAATTTTAATGTTTTGAATAAATAATATGTGTTAAAATATTTGATATAATGGCCTTAATTAATATTAATAGATTTAAATAAAATTTTTAAAGATTCACTTGGAAAATGAATTTGAACAGTTTTAAAAAGTTTTCAAAAAAATAAAAGAAGTTAAAAATGAAAAAATTTTTCATTTTTATAGTCTATTCAATGGTTCAATAATGATCCAGTTATCGAACTACTCTTTCAACGTCCTGATGGCTTGCTTCCAGCGTTGGATGATGAGTCGAAATTTCCAAAAGTTTGTCTCGCTGAGCTTTTCTGAATAAATATTTCGATTTATTTCTTGTTTTTTATTTTTTCTATTCGAAATTATTTTGTGATATTTATTTTTTTTTATTGGAAATTTTCCGGAAATGCATGATAATGATTTTCTCTGGAAATTTCACCGTAATATTTTTAAATTTACCGTACTATTTTTCTTCGTCAATTGACTTTTTGCATCAGAGTATCTCATTTGTTCGCTTCCCTATGATTCCTTTAATAATCAGTAGTCTCAATGTTTATTTGCTGACCAATGGAGAGAGAAAAAAGTTAGGCTGCTTAAATATGAATTTAGTATTCGGTTATAAATATTAAATAAACATTCGTTCGATCAGTCACAATATTTATTGAATCGTATTTCATTAAAGAAATATAAAAACTAATTGAACATTCTTAATTAAAAATTGTTAATAAAAACTATTTCAAGGCATCTGCTGCTCGTTACCTACAGCAATGCGTTCTGAATCATCAGCAATCACCTCGACAATTGTTTACTTCTAAAACAACAGCAAAAGCAACAACAATTGCTACTGTTACTACTGAGACAAAACCGATGGATAGATACGAATTCGCTATTCGTCATTATGCTGGTCAAATTTGGTATGATTGCGCACAATTTGTGGAAAAAAATCGTCTACAAGTTAGATGGGAAATGATAAAATTGCTTGCCAGTAGCCAAAATTCGGTAAAACATTTAATGTCATTTTTTTGCAAAAATTAGCATTAATCATTAACTAATTCATTGAATGAGATTATATCTAAAATGATTATTACTGATTATTGACAAATTACAAAAAAATTTACAGTACAAATTATGGATTTTCTAAGATATTTTTTAATTAAATATAATTCGAAAATTCAAGAAAATTAATCAGTCGATTTCTGTTCAGTAAATTTTAAACTAAATAAATTATAAAAAAATATTTTTAAGTCAATTGCTCAAATGTTCCGATATTTGACAACCAATAATGTGAAGACAATGCAGCGACAATTATCGGACGAAACGATTTATATTGCTCAACGATACAATCAAGCAGCAAAAGCACTCATTGATAAAATGAATAAGTAAAATTCCATTTATTATTACTCTCCAATTACATAGCGTGAAAAGATTACGATAAAAGTATCATTTCTATCTAATTTCTGTAAAGACTGCATATATATGAAATGAAAACAACCGTATAAGTATGCAAATTATCTCATTTGAATATTGTAGAGGTACTGTGCAATTTGTACGTTGTATGCGTAGCAATCAGGAACGTGAAACGTTGAAATTTTGCCCGCAGACAGTCGTACGACAGCTAAGATCACTTTCATTGCTTGCTACTACCAATAATCATCGTTTAGGATTCCCACACCGAGAATCATTTGATCGATTCGCCGTAAGGTTCGGGAATGTTTCCATTAAAATTCAAAATTTTTTTGTTTCCAAATTCTTCTACTGTAGTGAGATTTCGCATATTTTTGTAGGAGCCTTATCCACAACTATGGTATTTATCCATAACTACAGAATAAAAAAATTAATAGGGGATTGGATGAAGTAGAACTGAGTATCGTAACAGATTTCAAAGATATAAAATTATATCTTTGATATCAATTCCTATAATAGTTTTTATAACAATTCAGATATCGATGTTTGCTACCACTTGATATAGCTCGATATCAAACAGCATACGAATTATCTAAAGATATTCTTGAACAGCAGGGTAATAAATTTCAACAACATTATCGACTGGGTAAGTACTTCGTTAATAGAAATTTTCAGAAATTTTTAGAAACATTTAAAAAATCGTTTCTTTAAATTTTTTTTAACTTGCACTGTGGCAATAATTTAAAAGATATCATCATTAAATTCATTGTTGTTTTTTTCATTTAAAAGATATCATCATTATATTCTTTATTGTTCTTTTCGTCCATTTTCAGGCAAAGTACAAGTATTTATGCGTGAACCTTTATGTGAACATTTGGAAACGCGTCGTGATACTTTGCTTAATAGTTCTGCTATTGTAATACAAAAAAACATGCGTAAATGGTTGGAAGAACGGAAATTTGCAAAGAAAAGACATGCTGTTGTGGTGTTACAGTCAGGTATACGAGGTTGGCGTGCCAGGTAAATTAAAAAGTACCAATAATTTGTATTTTATTAGTTAAACAAAAAAATTCAATAACATAAATTTCAATAATTAATCAGACTAGCAAATTGAAGACGTGAAGTTGATCGCTTTCGAAAAGAAATTCGCAAAACTATCGATATGGAAACTCGAAATATGCGTCGCTTAAATTTGTATGCAGAAACGGAAACAGGATGTGAAAATAATACCTTATTAGCTGAAGAGCATAATTCAACAATTGAATCTTCATCTCTAGCTGATGTGCAGTACTTAGATTTACCTAAAGATGTTATTAAGGAATTACGGAATGGATTATTCGCTAATAGGTACTATTAATTTTTCTATTTTTAAGTGCTAACATTTTTAGCATTGACATTAAAATTTGTTCCAGCAACAAGGAATTAGAATAGACGATAACACTTCTTATATATGCATGTATATATTACAATTTTTTAAAGTAAAAATAAATGTACTGAAAATACTTGCAGATCATATAATATTCAAACTGTATATCACTATATTCCATATAACAAACGTATTGGTAAACCGCTAGAACTTTCCAAAGAAACCATTGAACAGTTTGCAGAAAACAATTTTAAAGTAAATGTTAAGAGTTAACGTTAAGAACAATTTGATTCAGTTTATGATATGAACTTTTTGAACTTTCCTATGCGATTGCTGCATGAATATAAACGGCAATAAAAAGATAAAATGAGGATGTAAGGCATTGAAACATATTTATTTAAGCTCAAAATTTTTTTTATGTTAACAAGTGGCAAACATGGAAAAAAGTCAATCATGCATAATTTATTTACAGGGTCATTTGCTACAGATGCGACGTGAACCAATTGCTACACCATTTCTACATAAAGAGACTGAGATAGAATTTAAGCAATCGTTGGAAATGTTTACAATGATACTGCAATATATGAATAATACACAAATGAACTGTGAACAATTAGCAATCCTTGGCAAAGCAATAATTCAAATAGTAAAAATTTTTATAGTTAATTAGATAGCTTAATTAAATATTAAAACTATGATCTGATTTTACAATATTTAAATTAAAATAACTTGACTTCATCTGTTTTACGATTTGAAATTTGATCATTTTGATTGATAGTAAATCAGCATTGAATCAATTAATCATTGATTATTATCTTCTACCAGTTCTAATCTGTCAATTAATATAATCGATTAGTAAAATTGACAAATTATTACTACATTAGTTTGAAGAAAAGAATCAAGAAAAATCAGAATCTGTTGATTTTGTAAAGTTTATGAAAAAAATCGAAAGTCCAAATCCTGAAATTTCCATTCTAAAATAGCCAATAAATTTCATTGCAAAATGCAAAAAAGTTCGGTAAAAATTTCTTTTCGTTACAAGATTGCAGAGATAATTTTTAGGCATTAGATAATCCTACACAAAGAGATGAGCTTTTGGTGCAGCTTTGTAATCAAACATATCGTAATAGAGTAAAAAATAATGCTGACAAAGCCTGGACGTTACTTCTTGGTGCAGTCAATTGTTTCACACCCTCACAAGAACTGTATTTTGCTCTCATGAAGTAAGTTTCACATCTTCATCACAACTCAATCTTGACCAAATGTCGTAAGTTTTTTAGATAGCAAAACAGATTAATTACTGTGGAATAAGAATCTTTCTTACTGTAACTTTGCAAAATATGAAGAAAAAATATATTGAAGAGGAAGTCAGAAAATTTAAGGAGAATTAAGATGATATCAGATATTAATGATTATTTGAAATAGAAAAAAAAAAAGAAAAATGACTGATTAATTTTCTTCAATATTCCTCAGCACAACATTCTTTTTCAATATTTTCTTTGCTTCTCTTTTTTTTATAAAAATTTTAATATAAATTTAAGTTATTTCGAAAAACAAACACCAAATTTATCACGTCAATTGATCGATAGCTTATTACGTCAACAAATTGGCAAGAAAGATTTATCAAAATCTCGTCACCTTGCACCAACATTCTTGGAACAAGTAACTTTTCGCTTTTGTTTACTTCATATTATTGTCGTATGTCATAAGAATTATTGAACTAAAGATAAAGGGACGAAAGCTAAGATCATCAAATAGATAGTATCAATATTCTTGTATTACTTTCTCTATCAGAAAAAAGATAATTTTTAACTCTAATTGTTGTAACGTCTTTTTCCTCATTACTTTTTGTCTTAATTTTTTAATAAAATATTTTAATTTCATTTTGTTTTTTTTTTTTTTTGTTTTTTTTAAGATGAATTAGCACCCATTAATCAAAAGTAATTAATTCATTTACTATATGTTTAATTAAAATATTCGTATGTTTTAATCAATTTCCCAAAAGAAATCTTTTAGTATATTTTCATTTGATAATTTTTAATTATTTCAAGAAATTTATGCAAATAAATCTAATTATTGTACATTTTACTTTCTTACACAGAATAGGTATATAATTTGTATTTCTTTTTTTGAATTATATCACTGATGTGAAATTGATTAGATCAGAAGACAATTTATCTAGCCTTTGCAATAAATTTTTATTTTTTATAATACATTCCTAAAGTTGGATCTTATTTATTTTCTTTTTAGGCTAGTTTTAAACAAAAACAAACTTCTGTATTACGAGTTAAATGTGCCGATCAACATGAAGCATTGTTCGAAGTGCATTCTTCTATGACTGCTGATGAGTTGGCAGAACGATACTTGCAAATTCGGTAAGATTTTCAAACAATTTAATTTCAACAAGTAATTACAGTAATTGCAAAAATACTATGCCTAATTAAAGCATCATTCTGTAGTTTTTATTTGAAATGATTAATGAAATTGCTTATAGAGGTGTTGGTGATCCAGATGGTTGGACAATAGCTGTGGAAGATGAACGCTTCGCAATATTTGCACCAGGAAATTGTTATGTTTATGATATATTGGCAAAAATGGAACAAAAATCAACGGGTTATTTGTTCATACTTTCCTAATTGTTTTCAAATTGAATTTTTAATTCATTTTGCATAATTATGACATAATTTTACAATGACAACTCTGCTTAATTGCAGAAAGTTATAGTAGACTTTTCGTGATGTTCGATAATAGCGTTAATTGGAATGCTCCTCGTAATAATGAGAGAATAATTAGAAGCAAAACAATGCAACAAAATGAAATAAATGATGGTGATGTAAGACAGGTAAAGTATATAAGTATATAGAGATAATCGTTAAAGAAAATATTAAATGCTATTCTAATGATTATTTCCTTTTTAAAAATGCTTTCACAATTTTTCTTCGTTTCATGTTTCTGTGAAGCATAACAAACAATTTTAAAAATTGATTATATATATATTTTTTTTTAAACAATATGATGAAGAAATGAAATCATTTTTATTTTCTAAATAAAACTAATGAAATGTTAATGGAGTGAGATATACAAGAATTATTTTAAAATGGAAAAATTACAATCTTCAGAATGATTCCTTATTAAATCGTTCCACAATAAATACCAAACTACGAAAGCAACGATGCGTGCAATTCGTACCGCAAGGAATACGAGGCGATTTTTGTGCTGAATCTAAATTAAAAGAATCAAATTATGATACAGATACAACTATTTATGAAGAAAATATGATAAAAACATCGCCACTGCAATCATTACATTGCGATTCAAATTTATATGGGCAAGAACAATATCATCAACAACAACAACAACAACACCAACCGCAACAACATTACACAATGGAGGAGCGAA
>JARVGP010000329.1:0-52733 GCA_029876185.1 Mansonella ozzardi | reverse complement strand
CGTTAATCAATAAACTATAAATGATTTTATGGTTAAAGCTGTAATTAACTGTCCACTAATTATTGTAGAATAAGCGATAAATACCGAGTCAGAACAAAATGAAGAAATACAAGAAAGGTAAGTAAAGTGAAAATGGCATACAACGATATATATATATATATATATATATATATATAATATGTGGGAAACTCAAATCTGACTTTGTTTAATCAAAAGATTCATTCAGAAATAATGTTAAAATAGATTAAATAAATTAAATTATTTTAAAACTAATCCAACAAATTTTCGCATTCTCTAATTTACTCACAATTTTTCATAAAGTTTATAATTACTTGCAATACTTGAAATCTACGGAAAGGAAAGTTATAACTTAGATGTGAACGATAATTAATTGAAAAGCAATCGCGTCATTATCTATCCCCTAAAACAATCAATATTTCACGGCCCACTATTGGTCCATTAAAACTGTGTTGTATTTCTATATATGATAATATTATCCATCTCTTATGCAATGCTCTATAATTTTCGCATCTGCCTAGATGTCTCGACAATCTATGCACTATTTTGTTGAATCTTTATCATCCTAAACGTATTGCTTTTCCAATAATTCCGATAACAATCCTGATTGTGGACATAACCGGGGATGTAATTCTGCTATCAGTAGATTACCTTACTTTTAGCTGTCCATTCAGTTAGTTGATTTAACTGGAAAATTTAAACTATCCCAAGTTTCGCCCTGCACCATCGACAATTTCTATCAGGCATGCTATCCGGAATTCCGGTCTTTAATTCCAGTCGATATGATACATGAAATCATTTCTCTTCATTTTTTCCTTCTACCTCCAATTTGTAAAATAAATACTTTTCCAGAAAAAAAAAAATCATTGCAGTGATAGTAGAAAAATATTTTTATCAACTTTCAAACTTTTGGATCAAACTTTCAAAAAAAAAACAACTTTCAAATTTTTCAAAAAAAAAACAACTTCCAAATTTTTCAAAAAAAAACAACTTTCAAATTTTTCAAAAAAAAAAACAACTTTCAAATTTTTCAAAAAAAAACAACTTTCAAATTTTTGGATGAAACTTTCGAAAAAAAACAACTTTCAAACTTTTGGATGAAACTTTCAAAAAAAAGTAAGTTTCATATAATAATAATAAAAAAAACAAAAAAAAAAAACAACTTTCAAACTTTTGGATGAAACTTTCAAAAAAAAGCAACTTTCAAACTTTTGGATGAAACTTTCGAAAAAACAACGTTCAAACTTTTGGTATAAATCTTGCAATGCATCTTGACTAATGGTCATTATTTTATCTTTTTCTCCCTTATTTGTCTGACAAATTGCCTGCTTCGACGTCAGTTATACGCACGTAATGCTTTGTTAATGTTTTTAATTTGACATAAAAATTCAATCTGTCAGTATTAAACTTTTAGAAAAAAAGGATAGCGGAAAAGATGAAAGGTGGAATCAAAGAATTATCTCATTATATTGACTTTGTTGAAGTGCATGAGGTTTTTAGTGGAGAATACACTTAGTAAAGATATTTTACATCGATGGACATGATATTAACTGATGAAACTGATGTAGCAATTGTGAACACATATGAATCTTTTCTTTTTTTTGCTCAGTGATATCATTTTTTTTCCTTTTTCAATAATTGATACGAATAGTTGTTGAACGAATAGAAGCTGACCAAAAGATGCAAATGATGCGTTCAAAACATTAGAATACAGCTGTCCTTTGTGACCCAAACCTTCGTATCGGCTGCTTTCAATCAACGAATTTAATGTTGACCAATAATGGAAAGAAACATCATAAAATGACCAAACAAATTCTAAAATCATTTGCGGCAGCATGAAGTAACAAATTTATACAATTGTTGTATCAGATTATATTGCACCTGAAGCAGATGGCCCATTCCTCCTCGGCTCAATCATTCGTTTCTTATCCATCCTCATTTACTAATCATTTAGTTTGCAGACAAATAAATGGATATACAACTCTCTATTAGATTATATCAGTTCATCTTTATCAGTATCATAAATCAATGAATTAATTGTCGCACAATATATGACCATAATGGTCAATTAACGAAAAACATATTTTAATATATAAAATACATTCATTTGAAAAAATCCATGAAACTTTTAAAAATCTCTCTTTTCTTGAGCTTTATGACATTGTTTTTCAGTCAGTTATTTCTCGATTTATTGTTGCATTGAAATAATAATCCGAATCTGAATTGTCTTTCTTCTTATCAACGCATTCTTGTCAAGCTCTCGTCTTTTTTCAATCTTTGCCCAATCCAATTTTTCACTTCTAATTTGATCCCAAATAAATGTAATTGTCAAACATTACATGAAGATAATAAAAATCAACATATCTAATCTGGAATGTCCAGTAACAAAACACCGTAAGTGTTGTTGTCAACATTCTTCGTACTTTTACCTCCGGAACTTTTCCTGATTTACTGCATTCTACCGTCACAAAAAATATCCCGTGTACATTTGTCCCAGATCAACGCTGTTATAAAGCAAGCAATGATTTCATTTAAATAATCTATCAAATTTTTGCAATCAATCATAATTATTTTTGGTTCTTCGAACGTTATTAGTAACGAAATAAATATGTATTGCTATGATTAAATTTAATGAAAAGATAAAATTCTATTTTGTTTTTATATTCACAGAAATGAAGTATTTCATATTTCAATAAAAATACATACAAATATGTTTTGTTTTTTATTTTTTTAGAATTGGCTATTTGCTGAAGTTTAATTTCAAACAGTTAACAAGGCAATAGTTTGCTCTTGCTTTTGCCTTAGTATTTATATTTGAATTATAGTTATATTATAAAAAAATAAGCTTACAGGCATAACAATGTAGACATTGTATACGACAGAATAAATATCAATCTAACAGATCATGGATATTGCTGTCAAATGCTGGATGATTATCAACTTGCTCATTTTGTTCATTAATTTTGTTTTGGAAAAAATATTTTCCTAATTATGAAAGCTTAGCAATAAGAACGTTTAGAATGTAAGTGGACCACAAATGTCATCTTCAATTAAGTCATTATCATCACACTGATACATCTGTTTGAAGCATAAAATTACTGTTTGAAAATGTAAGGAAGCTTAATTAGGTAGACTGTTGCTAATATCGTAGAATATGTTTGGCTAGGCGTGACCTTCACGGCATACGACACGCGACCCAANATAACAGATCAAAAACATATCAAAGATCAAAAACAGATTAACAGATCAAAAATTTATTCAAACAACGTGTCTGTTTTGAAAATACTATAAGAAGAGGTTCAAAGGAAACTATTTGAAGTTATAAGTTAGAAGTGAATAGGCAATGATAAGGAATTCTCATTTGGATTATTATGACAATCTTGATCTCTAAATGACATCTAAAGGGTTAGATACTTGCATTAGTTTTGACTTACGTTTCTCTTTTTTATTTTTGTTGCTAAATGCTTATTTGATCATTCGAAGCTGATGTTGCAACAAATGTGATTTAATGTTTAGCACTAATATTTCTTACCAATACTATCATTACGTAATAATTTCATAGGTTTTCAGTAACTACAGTAGTTGAAGACGTGCGGCAATGAATTTATCTAGAATAATATCAAACAACAGCAAACAAAACTGAGTTAACATTTTGAACCGTAAATTTTTTAATTTTTTTGAATCACTGTGAGATACATATCGCTAAGTGACCCAAAAAAAATTTTCACAAGAATCATCATTATTGCCGTTACCATCATTATATCATCATTATTACTATCATTATTAATCTCTTTTTTACTATTACTATTATCATTATTATTTGTAGTATTGTTATTAACATTATTATTTCGTTATTATTGCTATTATTATTATTATTACCATTACTGTTATTATTATTTTTGATATTAGTATTAATCACTAATTATCATTACCTCTATGATTCGTCATTGTTATTATTATTGTTGTTACTAATCTTATTATTATTATTATTATGATTATTATTAAAAGAGCTTTTTTAGTCTAATTTTCCATTTATTCACATCAAAGTATTTGCAACAAAAGAATGCTTCAAGTCAATTATTAATCAAATAATTGCACACTTTTCTGCTCCAGCACTTGACAATGATATCACAGTGTATCCAGGAATTTTGAGGCAATAAGTGGCACCTCTTCATCATTCATCATTTTAACGATGACAGTACCACTTCAAAATATCACAGCTGCGGGGCGGAGTCGTCAATGCTACAATATTGAAGATCGTCGCCGTATCGGTCGCTATCATCATCATGGTCCAGCACCATCGAAAAGGAAAAGGTGGTACTTTTTTCTTCAGCCAAACCTCGAACAACTTGGCTTGTTGCTCCCCATTCTTCTGAAATTATTTAAACTATTTTTTCCAATATTTCAGGTATATCAGCAATAGCACCACTAATGCCATTATCGAATAGTTATCGGATTCTCCGTCTGATTACTTTCATACTTTCAACGGTATAACTTTTTTCATTTTTTACTATTTCATTAAGTATTTACAGCAATTTATTATTATTCAATATTTGTTCGGGTAATTATGACATCAGACCATTTTTTCCCTGTGATCATGAAATCAGTTCTAAATATTTAAAGTTATTCTTGTAACTGCGTAGATGTTCTGACAGTAACAAAGCGAAAATATTTCAAAAGAATAATAAAGTTAGTTTGTCCTTATATTCGAGGAAATTTCGAATAATTCGAAGTGATTCTAAGGCACCGAAAATTCCAAATAAGTAAAATTGTAAATTAAAATTCAAAGCAACAAAATTTATTTCTGTTTGTATTTTTCTTTGAAAACAAAATCATTTCCAAATATTAAAACGATTGATACATGAATGAAAATTAGCATCGAGAGGTGTAACAACATTCTTCTGAAGCAAACAAATAAAATTTATTACTTTACTTTTCTTTCTTTAAAAGCATATTTTTTTCTGTGCAGTCTATCTCATTCTAAGAATTGGGAAAGTTTAAACGTGTCGCTAAAAAGGGAAATTTAATGACAATTTTTCGTTAGATGATAATTAATAATTCTATCTAATCATTATAATTAACATCACTGACAATTCTTAATATTATCAAAATTTTTTTTTAAATGAAGATTTAAATTTTACGAAAGTAGAATTTTGCATGTAACGAAAACATGAAAATTTATCTTACATTTCTTTATATCTTCTGCTAAGTATTCGTCGTTTGTAATTATCTAGTATCGTTTACAAGTAATGAAATCGTTATCAAATGGAATTTAGAAAGTTAAATAACTGAGCGCTGCATGCATTGTGATATTTTTGTCCTATGTGTAGAATATTCTATTACTCCTTTCTTTTTTCTGTTTCATTTCCAGGATTTGAAATTTTAGCATCATCAGTATTTTTTCCCTATCAATATCAGTCGCTATCAATAATGATAATTACTTCAAAATTTCTTTGTTAAAATTAAAAATTTTTGAATTTTAATCTCTCGATCTCTCTCGCAAACTTTCATTCATTAGTTGCAAAAATACTTTGTAACCAGAAATTCATAACTTTTTGTTTTAATTGGAGTACTTCAATGGTATTCCACTAGATCAACGAATGACGAAATGGCGTATCTTATCAATCAATCCAACAAATGTCAGTCTAAAGTATTTTCTATGGAATCCAAATTTATCCTAACATTAATGACCTTTTTCGTTTTGTTTACTTTTTCCAACTAAATCTATTCAATCTGAATTTCACTTTTTTTAACTAACAATAGAACAAAATTTACTCCTTCGCTAGCATTGCTCTTGGGACAGAAGTCAAAATTCATCCAAGACAAATGATATTTTTTAAAAATTTTGAAATTTTTTCATAATCCATTTGCAAATTTCGAAATGCAACAAAATATTTCACTGGTAGCTTTAATTTCACAATTCTTCATGTTTCTGATTCATTCTTGTTCTGAAAAATTTAAAAAAAAGATAACAATTTTTCAAAATTAATCCCTTTTTTTATGACGTTATTTCTGATGTAATTACCGTAATCAATGATTAATCATGCAAAGCTATAAAATTCATGTTTATACAACAGTTTATTATTGTTATCGCTTTGCTTATCTATTCAAGTTCTCCTCCATTTATTATGCCACTTTTGTTTTCTAATCTATTAATCTTTGCGGTGTATATTTTTATGATTTTCACTTAATCCAACCTTCCAAAAACTTCTCTTTGTACCGATAATTAGCCGCAAAAAAATTTTCTAAATTGGAATTGCTTTACATATTTATTTTATTTCGATTTCTTAATTTGCATTTTATTTAATCTAGCCGAGAAAAACGAATAATTCTGATAACGTCCAGGTCGAAAAGTTTTCTAAAAAACTTAATTGGTTTCTCTCAACATTTTGTAATTTCCTAAACTTAACAAATTTCACAAATATTTAAATGAAGGTTGTCGACTTCGGCGTTATTTTGTCTTATCAGTTTATCAAATTCCCTAATGTTTTCTGTATTTTAAATAGTTCTATTTTAATTCTATATTGTTGTGTATTTGTAAAATGATGCTTGACAAGATCACTTGTCAATTTTATTACAAATTTGCTTATTTTAAAAGCTTCTTTTAAAAGATTTTAATATTTGAATTAAAAATTCAAATATTTTCAAAAAAGGAGAAACAAAATTTTTTTTTTTATTACTCTCTCTCTTCTTCATGCTCTTTTTTTGTTTGCAATTTCTTGTAATAATTCTGTCAAAGTTGAAATTTTTGAAAGAAAATTTAATTATCTTTTTGTTTATAAAAGCTGTAATACAATGATCGCTGTATATTTGAATCGCTTTTCGATTTGTGTAATACTAATAGATGACATCATTCCTCAAATGGCGATATCTGCGCAAAAAAAAAAACGGATATTAAGAAGAATACTTGACGACACGTGCTCTTATATTGTTCTTAACATATGTTTTTACACCTTCAAGTACTTAGACATAACTTAATCCATCAACATATTCTGTTACACACAACAACAAACTCTTCTCTTTGCTTCACTTATCTTTCCAAATATAATTCTAATGATGAGGTCAAAGGTTGATAACTTACGGCGTACAAAAAAGGCAAATTTTTTCTTCGATTTTTCAAATATTTGAACTTTAATTTAAATACAATTAAAAAGTAATCAAATTGAAATGAATGTACAATTTCATCCATGCAAATAAACAAATGTCTGTAAAGATAAGTTAAAATAATCGATTTCGAATAACTGATCAAATGAAATTTAAGTTTGGTCATCAAATTTTCTAAAATTGTGCGACTTATCAGTCGTGTAATTTAATATCACTGAAATCAGTCTATAGGATGTAACATTTAATGTAGTCATTCCTGCGGCATTAGTATTTAGATATGGTGCTTATCATTATCTCTATTATGGCTTATGGTAATCACTATATAATATCAAAAGTTTACTTGCAACTTTGCAAAAATTAATTAATGAAATTATACAAGTGTCAATTTAACAATAAATTTTTGTTTTCAGATTAAACTCACTAGTGGTTCCGGTTTTGTGACATTTACACTAAAAGAATTTCAATTTAATAAAACTCAAGGATACGGAATTTGTTGTTCCGAAGGTAATAATTTTGCAAGCAATATTCCAATAATAATTTGGAATTTAAAATATTCAAATTATCTTCACATTTATGATTAAGCAATTTCATCCATTACATATAAGATTTTAAAAACTTAGAAGAAATATTCATGTTAAGAGTACGAAGATAGTGCTAGATCGAATCGTTAAATGCATTTCTAAACATTTATATATTTATACATATTGTTTTGGCATAATTAATGCAGCAATTTTATTTTACTTTGATGATAACTTTCAATTCCATGAAATCTTCACTGATAATAAGGTAGTTACTTTTAGTTGAGCCTGAACGAGAATGTCATTGTCAAATATATGTCCATATTTGCATCGGCGTCGGTTTCGAACATCGGAAATACCATCGTGATTGCTCTCTGCTACATCACAATTCGCGTGTTATCGCTGATACACGTCTCTTAAGCGAATACAAAGTCATCATACCATTTGATGTTCGATGGCCTGTAAAAGTTTGTAAATTTTTTAATTTTTGAAACTTCAAGCTTAACATTGCTTGCAATGCTTTTTGACAGCTTATCTTCGTTTAAAATGCAAATTGGTTTAAAATTCTAGTGCTATTGATGGTTATCATTAGTGCGATTCGTTTTTAGTTTCGGTACCACTGGCACCATTTGCTATATCGTCTGATTATCTGCAATTACCAACACCTCTCCGTCGCCATTTAGAAAAACGACATTTTTTTTTTTACACTGTTTAAAAAAATGAACAAATTTTACAATGCCTACATATCGAGCGTGGGAATGCGGAAAAAGCTTTGCAAGCAAGCGAAATTACTCTAACATTCAATTCCCATCGCTTTTCAACATTCTTGGCAAAAGTTATTAATCAAATTGAAAAAAGGACTTTTTTTGGTAGTAGTAGGATAAACAATGCTGAAAATTGTGAATGCAATCATATTTTTGATTCGGCCGTATATATAACTATAACCAGACCGACCCATAACCACGATAACTAAATGAATATATTGATTAATTATGGAAGTTAAGGCGAATAGTTTCGATCTATAAATGTTTTCTGATTGACCATTCTTTGTTGATCTTCCTTCAATTTTATATTCAGAATCATATTTCGACCTATCTTCTGTTCCACATAGATCGTCTTTAATCCACTGGAGGATTCATTTTGAAATTTCTAACTATCATCAAATGCAATCCATCCTACTGCTAATAATAATAATCATATCACAAATTTATTCATATTAATCAGTTGTCAATATATTTTGACAATTTGCGCTAGTCTATTTATAACGATCGTTATTGCTTACTATTTCTTTTGAATATATACCTTAACATCATATTATATATGTATACTAATCGTACAATGAAATCATAGAAATTAATTAATTTTGATTACTATTAATAACAAATATTTGATTAATTTAACTTAAACTTAATAAAATCATGATATCAGTACACATACGTTAATTCTTGTACTACGATTCACTCTTCATGATAGCAATACATATTCGTGAAACGTTATGCTGGTACAGTTCGAAAAGTGAATTAATTAAATCTCATAATGAAAAATGCTAACAATGATCAGATAAAATTCTTTTTTCTACGGTTCATTTTTTCCCTTCAAACTATAAAACGAGCTGTTTCTTTTTTCTTTTTTTGTCGTCTACCTTTTATTATGCTCTATGATTGCGATATTAATGATGGCTGTATTTTTTTTTTGGCTCTTTTTTGTCCCTTTTTTTGAATCATTTCCGGGTTTATCGCACATGTAGAGGCAATTTTCCAATGCCTTGCTTTTCACCGCCCTTGTTTTTCATCACGTTTTGCTTCTATCCAATTTTTTAGTTCGTCGGGTATATCAACGGATCTTGTCTGCTATTACTGAATCAACATCGATCCTTTCCTTTTTCGATTTTTCGTCTAATTTCGTTTTTTCCTCTTTCTTCTTTTTCTCCGCCAAATCAGAAATTAGAGGGATTTCCGAATAATTTAGCAAAAATATATTGTTTCGGAAAATTATTCCATATTTGTGAAATTATTATTTTTAAAAAAACAAGCTTGTTAAATTGATAAATTTATTTTACAAAAGATATTGGAGATAGCAATAATAAGTGATTAGCACTGCTGAACTAAGCAAACTTGAATGATATCAATTTCAATTGCATTTTTCCCTTTTTAAACTCCCTTCGAACTTACAAAAACAAATATGTTTTTTTGTCATTGTCTAATGCTTCAAAATGTTTATCGTATATTTGAAAAATTTTTCAAACGTGCATGATATTAGTATAAAAAAAAGTCTTTGCTAATTTAAAGGAAAAATTTACCGTTTACTAGTACTTTTTTTTCTTTTTTTAGATTTCGCGGTATGCAATTTTTTCATGCTTCAATGGTTAAAAAGAAGTAAAGGCTTCTCTCTCCTTTCTTTTCCGGGGACAAATAAAAATTTTTGCATTGAAATTTTGAAAAAGAAAGAAACCCTCCAAAAATAAGGGAATGACTGCCAGATGAGTTGTAGTATTGAATGGAAAGGTAAAGGATATGAGTGATGAAGATGTCCTTTACCGACTTAGTGATGCCGAAAATTTGAATGTACTTCAGCTCAGCACCTGTACCACTTTTCTGAGCGAACTATTGAGTACATTGATGGGAATAGGAAGAAATGACCATAAAATTGCTCATCTTTTTTTCCAAAATTTTCATCATTGTCAGATATAATAATTTGATTTCAAAACTACTCTTTCAGTAATGAATTACAGTGCAATGAAAATTTGCTAATTTAAGATGTTTAAATTTAATCATTCCACATTTTTTAGCCAACTGTTTATTTTATTTCCGAAATAACAAGGTGCCATATTGTCGGGTTAGCTAACGGCCGATAAGGGTCATCAATGATTTCAAATTATCCTCAGTGTGATGGCATTTTGAATTGGCATCATCTTGATTGGTCCAATTTAGGATATAATTAACTGTAATTTACTGTTGTGCATTAATTGGAAAAACAATCACTCATAGCATCCAATGTATGTGTTTTCGTAGTCTTGCTTAATGATTGAGATGAGGTGAGGTGAAACAATAATTGCGCAGATGGAAAGTCGCAGAATTAGCTTGTCCGTACGGTATGTATTGGTCTGTCGACATGCAATATTTGTGTGCTTGCTTTTTTAAACAAAATCTAATACCTTCTCATTTTTTCGAGAATAAAATTACACTGAAAACTGTGTTAAAGTGAGGGGGTGGCAAGGGGAGAGCATACGGTATTTCATTTCTCGCAATATTTGCAGCTTTGTTCGAATGGAAAAATTTTGATTAATTGTTGCCTTTTTTCCCGCACGGTATGTATCGGTCTGGAAAAAATGTCAAGTTAATAAATTTAAGTTTGCTGAGAATAGCATCCGACTACCTTTTGTTGAGTCATCAAATTAAAAAATATCTTTTCAAAGAAAAATATTTTATAAAATTAAGTTGATAAAATAAGAACAGATTAGCTTCGTACAGAACAAATGAAATATAATCGCCAATTACTATATTATATTTCATATCACAAAGTATTATTATAAGAATCGGATGATAAAACTCCAGAAAATGAAAGACAATAATTGGGGTAGAAACGCAGTTAAAAAGCCTTTGCATAAAAGTATTTCTTTTTCGGTTCACTGTTAGATGCAAATGACCATATAGTGGTTTGATTAATTAGTTCTGGAATGTAAAAGTTGAAAACGGGAAAAAAAACTAGGAGGACATCGGCTTCTATGATCTTATATTAACAATCTTAAAAAAAATTGCACTGAAAATCCATGAAATCTTAATGTTATTGATAAGGAAGGTAATATTTTTTGGGTCAAAAATTTGTCTGCTAGCATTTTTATCTTATTTTACTGTTTTTTTTTTATTTTGTATTTAAAAAAGTTTTGTCGTTTAACAAGAGAAACCTCACCATTTCTGGCTTTTGCTTTGAGAGAGGCTAACAGCAAAATAAGATAGTATTTTAATATGTTAATTAAGTGCTGTCTTATTAAATCACAGATGTCAGGTTGTGACAAAATTTAATTCCTTTAGAAGAAAAAAAAACTGAATTTTGCATATTTCACACCAATAAAACACTTTCGTAGTACTATTGTATAGAACACGTGGATGAACCCATTTAATAGATTTTATTTTTTAAAAAAAACTATTTTGACTATTCCTCCGAATCAATGGAATACTTGAATCTTTATTGCATGCAAATTGCAACAGCTGCAATTCGAACAAAAACTGGAATAGACCAATCTTCTTAATAATAGCATATAATGAAAGATTTTTGTTCTTCTTTTTTAAATTTAAGAAAGGAAATAAATTGTAAAATCTTCATTTAATACATACAGCTGTTTGAATAAACAATATAAGGAAGCTTTGAAAATTTTACAAAAAATAACAAATATATCTTATAATGCAAAAGTTAATTATTATTTTTAAGTATTGCTTGAAAATGACAAAATGTCATACAAAAATTTGATATTATAATACTGTGTTATCGCGTTATAGAAAGATAATTATTATGCATGATTAATGTTTGCGTACTTTTATTTATATATTTCACTAATGTCTATGAATATACGTTTGCATTTCTTCGTACCGGAAATAATTTTAGAATTTCAAATTTCTTAATGTTATTTGAGAAGAACGGAAACAAACTGATTTATTTATTTCCTGTCCCATAATAATCCTTTTCATCCGTGTTTCAATATTCCTAAAGAAATTAAGAAAAAGAAAAAAAAAGCAAAAAAAGCAGGTGCACTAACAGAGGTGAAAAAGTGTTGTAACAAAAAGAAATGTCCAGTCACAGCTGCTGTCACTGATGGTGGTGCGGTTTCATGCACCATTCATTGAAAGTCTTTTTGTCAGGAAGTGAACAAATTGTCAGGATGAATTAAATTTCTGAATGATGAAATTGCTTTGAATAATGAAACTATTTAAAACTAAAGGTTTCATTTGTATACTCATCCATTAGACCATATATACATTAATTCTATGACAATGTACTCAATTTAAAAATGAGCAGAGTTATTTATTTTCTATAAAACTTCCAGAAACGAAATCAAAAATTTATTTTGGGAAAAATTCTGATTCAATTAAGAATTGAACAGAAAAGAAATGAATTTGAGAATTCTTTCCTCTTCAATAACAATCGCTGATGAAATGTGCGATATAATTAAAAAAGCTAATTAATTTATTTTTTTTTTTTAAATTGTAACAATTACTTTCAAATTTTGAAAATTATTTTCATTTATAATTTGCAAAAAAAAATTTTTCGATTTTTCAATCCAATTTTATGAAAAAAAAACAAAGAAATCATCAATTTTGAAATAACTTTTAGAAATTAAATTTCTCACATTTATTTTCTTTTTCTCAATTTAAAGAAAAAATTTAACGAGCTAAAAGTCTTCAAATTTGTGCGAGCAATTAATTATATATTTTTATTTTTCATTAGCAATGGGTGGTAATTCTTTTTTCGGTTCCTATTTTTGCACAATATTTTCTTTATCTTACTCATTAATTTTACTATTAATATAATTCAGGTGGTCATTGTCATTCGCATCAAAAATCTTAGCTATCATTGTTTAATCTACATTGATTTTTTTAAGGATTTGTTGCATTAATTAGCCGAGCTAATTTTTGTAATATTATCTTGGATAGTTATGTTTTTGATAAAGCCAAAGAGTCAAGGTAGATAATAATCTGATAGAGATTAAACTTCGATAAATAGAAGTAATATACTGTTTTCGAATCCAGAGCCAAAATATTAAATAATTCGGAAACGATGTGTAGAATAACTAAGCAGAAACTGAACACCTGCCTGAACACACTAAATTACCGGACAGTAATTGCCGGTACATTTACTTTCTTCTAATGTAAATCAATTACGTCATCACTAACAATGTTATGGTTTGCATTATTTATTAATTCATGTTACGTATAGAACAAAAAAACAATAAGGAAGCAAGAAATTGGCTTAATTAATACAAGTTGAAAAAGTTCAAAAAAGAACATGCTAGTGAAAAGCATTTCTGTTGTTTAGAATTTAAAAAATTATCCAAATTTTAATTGAAATTAACTCTTTCAAGAGATTGTTCAGACTTTATTTTTTTTTAATTTTTAATAAAAGTTTATTTTTTTGGTTTGAATGAATTTTTATATAACTTAAGCAATTCATCAAAATAACTGATGCAAATATAGTTACGAATGAAAAATGAACACCAAAAATTTTTAATTAAAATTCATAAATTATAAATGGCTTGGATCGGCAGAATGATTAGTAAAAGAGAAATTCATTTCTTAGTTCCTACTGAAATTGTGGAATTAAGTATTCAATGTTATTTTCTTGTTCACTTATTTGTTCCATTCTTGTCATTTCTTTCTTCAGTGATCAATTATTTCATCGAGAGATCAATTAATTTCATTTGCAGTTGAAAATATTTTCATTTCGGCTAAATATTTTTAGTGAGAATGATAGTGTAGAGTGAAACATTAATATTGAATCAATAGAATTACAATAAAACCCAAGAACGAAAAGAAAGTTCACAGAGGTTTTAACATCAACTTATCACTCTTCGCTCTTTTGAAAATCCACTTAAAAATTTTTCTCACTAATTTAATAATTTTTCTGCATGGAACTCATAATAAATCATCCTTGTTTGTTTTTGTTTATATCTTATTTAGTGACCATAGTGGAAGTGATAAGTGTTAAGAAGTAGAAAAAAGAATGACAGCATAAAAATAATGTTATCAATTCATATTTAATTCTTGAAATTTGAAGAACTTTTTTCTTTCCTTTTTAGAATGTTTCGCTTCTGGTTGAGATGCGACATGAACCCAACAAGGCAATTGTGTTTCGCTCTGAGAATTTTCTTCAGTTATCACCGTCCAACAATATACTGCGTATTGCTGAGGTAAACTTGCATAATATTTAATTTAATTTTAATTATTTTTCAAAGCTTAAGCAATTCCTTATGAGATTGAAATGAAATGTCTGCATATATTTAAGTATATTCTGTGCATTGTGTTTAAAATATTTTACAAATTTATGAAATTGTTAATATATTTTCAAAATTATAAAGAAATATAAAATCATGACTAGTAATTTTTGTACAAGCACTGAAATTGATAGAAATTTTTAAAATCCAGGAAAAAAGTGATTCGAAAATAGAATACGATGTTAAGGTGGAATGTGGCAAAAATTACTATGGACCGGAGTGTGCTATCTTCTGCAATCCAAACATTGGAAGGTTAACTACTCATTGTTTCAATGAGGAACTGAATAAATTTCAGCAATTTTCATATGGCCCATTTGTTCCAACGCTTATTGGTTTTTTGTAAACTTTCAACTTCAAATTTTTTTGTCCTTCAAATTTGTTCATTTCGAGTATTAATTTATTTCTTTAAATTGCAGTTTTCATTTCAAATGTTCACCAGATGGACGACGATTATGCGAAGATGGTTGGAGCGGAAAAAATTGTGATGACCCAATTTGTGCCAATGGATGTGTCAACGGATTTTGTGTTTTGCCAGGAATATGCAAGTATGAATAATTTTATGAAATTAATGTGATTTTCAATTTAGTTAACCCCCAAACTGGTGATGCATTTTTCAAACATATTAAGTAGTCATTACGCAAAAATAGTATCAAATTGCAGTGCTGCAATAGAACTTCATTGATTAATTAGTTGCAGTTAATTAATTGTAAACAATTGTTACTTTTAAAATGATATCTAAAAAAATTAATTTATAAGATGTCGTAATGGATGGCAAGGTAACAGTTGCGATCGTTGTAAGCCACAGGATGGTTGTAAGCATGGTTATTGTATCAAACCTAACGAATGTATTTGCGAGAAAAATTGGGGTGGAACGTATTGTGACAGGTGAATTTCGATTGAATTTCGATCTTCCTGCTTTGTCATTAAACTTATCATTTGATTGAAATCTAATAAAATTGAATAATTTTTTGAAAGAACTTTTTATGGATAAATAAATTTTTATATTATGAATTTCAGAGATTTAGACTACTGCTTTCATAATTCTCCATGTTTAAATGGCGGAAAATGCTCAAGTGGCGGACTACAGAACTATTACTATTGCAATTGCACAAGTGGTTTTAGTGGACAAAACTGTGAAATTAAGGTTGTTTCAGAAGATTATTAATAGTTGCAGATGTAAGAACTGATTTAATTGAATGATAATTGTATTAAATGTAGATATTTGCTAGAGCGTGCAGTGAAATGATTTTGGAAATGGAAAATAATTATGATAGACAGAATTCCGAGAAATTATTTTTGCAATGAAGCATGATTTACAGGTAGATCCATGTGAAAAAGTAAGCTGTGGTATATATGGTCGATGCAAAGCTTCCGAAAATAACTATCTGTGTGATTGCGATGCGACTCACCACGGTGATCGATGTCAATATCGTGTTGATCAAATTAATCCAAAAGATGGTATGTGATACATTCCTGAATCTCATTCAATTCTTACGATGTTCAGTATTTCATAAGTTCTGTATACATATGTACTGATTGAAACTGAAAGCTCGAATTTTTAAATTTATGCTAGAACTAATCACCTCTTTCCTAGTTCAATAATTAAAGTGATTTAAAGCAAAATTACATTACAGCTAGACATAACCGCTTATAAAAGTAATTATTACAGATTCCGGAAATTTATTTAGACTTTGAAAATTCAAATATATTAGATGTCACAATAGAAAAAAATTTCACATATTGCAGTTCATTTTCAACGTTTATTTCAATCAGAAAATTGCAAATTATCGAACTCTGAATATTTGCCAACCGGATTTAGCTGGCTTACGATTGACTGTAGACACTGTATCTGTCAAAAGGTCAATTTTCATATATGGTCATTGTGTTTTTCATTTCTTTCTTTGTAAGTTAATGTGAATTGTTCAAGAATTTCTCGGATTTTAGTAATCTCGAAATATTTTAGGGTGATATAATTTGTACAGAGAAGAAGTGTGAATCACGTGATTGTTCGCATAATGGTTCCAATTTAGAAAAATCTCTTATATGTCCGAAAGACCAGGCATGTTTCCGAAATAATATTGCTCATTGCTAAAAAAAAAAAAAGCTAATTAGTAATCAACATTAATCAGCATATTGCGACGCGATTGGAATAGAATGCAATGTGTAACTTCGGAAGAAATTTTCTTTTTTGCTTTCAGCACTGTGTCATTGTCACAGAAGATGAGTGTCTGAAAGGGAAATGCGAATATCCACGTGGGAGATGTCTTTCTTGGCTGCAAATAAATAGCGAAACAGCACGGCGCACTTGTCGTGAAAGTTTGAATGTTGGTAAGCAAAATATTCCAGGATGCGCAAGAATGTTTCTCGAATTTGACATCAATAATTTGTTACCGGTAATTTGAACTGCTATCCATTTTTTCAACGAATTTTTGAAGTAACAAAAGATGCTGCAAAAACAGTGCTATTCATAATAATAACTGTCATTTGATGAAAACAAATATTTAGCTTCTATACCTCTCAAAAATTTTTTCCTTCTTGCGATTCAATTCTCATTTTATATGCTTAGATTTATTTGAATTGGATAAGGAATTTAATCAAGAAAAAAAGATGGGTAAATCGCTGTGGTGGTAAGTTAAAATTTCTACCTTTCAAATTTTCGAATTTTTATAGGACACAACATCAGGCGATGTTTGCTTTCATCTCCTATTAGATGTTCACACTGCAAATATCACACATGTTGGCTTCGATTGCAAATTGATATTGGCTGATGTCGTGCAAGTGGATATTGTGAGTATTTAATTTTACACTTATTAAATGCTATTTAAATTAACTTATCTTATGAATCACTTATCGTAAATCATGCAATCACCTTAAAAATAATTTCAATCCTTTAGGCTCTGTGCATATATTTGATGAATAACTATTCTAGTTAGGTCATTCAGATAGATAATCAGTCATAAATGGGAAATGAAGTGGTTCTGAGAGCTTTCACGCATAAAACGTTACAGTAATTATTTAAGGATTAATCGAAAATTAATTTGATTATTTCCTATTTTAATTTCTTTTTTCGTAATTGTTTATATCTATTTAGACCTCGCTACAATTTCTAACGGATGTTATGATGATAAAAGATTCCCTAACGAATCGGATTCGCAGTCATTTAACAACTAGTCAGATACTTGCCGCAGTTGTCCAGATTATTGATAACGACAGTGAGCACTTCAAGCTTAATTCCATTTCAAAACTTCGAGATTCTGGTTTGTGTTCATTGATGCATGAAATTGTGGAAATATTTGTATAAACAGCAAATATCGTTCTAAAAATAGATTCAGAAGCGAAATTTAGAATCAGATTCAAAAATAAACTTGGTTATTGGCAAGATTTGTTTAAAATTCGCTGGCATAACTGTCACTTCATTTTACTTTTCACTATGCCTATGCAAATTTACTTTTTAATGATTTTTTCAAACAAAATTAACTTTGAATATTTTGATTTATTATTTCAGCATTATTATCAACACCAGATTTTACACCGTTTACAACGAAACAAATGCTTATCATAATTATTTGCCTGATGTTGCTGATAATTCTTATCCTTCTAAACATTTCTATTGTGAAAAATCCAAATCTATGTGTTTGGAAATATTCTGCGAATCCGCGGAGCAAAAACAATCTTCTGGAATTGCAATCAAAACAACCTACTCAAATTTATACTACGCAAGCACTAATTAAATCTGATGAAAAGAAACCAAACCGATCATCAGATGATGTTATACATGATACATTTGATAAGCCGTCCTTCAGCGAATTGAGACGTAACGTTTTTTCATTGTGTAAGAATTTTAATTAATACAAAAATAATTCGTTGCATCACTGTCGCATTTTAGCAAATTAACGAATGTGATTTTCCGTCCGTAACAAAGACGCATATATTTGTTTTCAGATACATATAGGAATTTCGAATCGAGTGAAAAATCTGTCAAAAAATTCTTAATTATGTGAAAAATGAACACTCTTCAATTCTTCAGGGTATTGTTCCGCAACCGAATCTCTCGATTCCGGAATTTTTGATCGTGAACTGGAAGAAAATGAACATAATATAAGGATTCTCGAACAGCGACGAATGAAATCGAAATTACGAGTTTTACACGAGCCACAATTTCATAACTCGATTTTGAATTCAATACCGTTGCAATTAACTGATAATAATGTGCAATTAAATGTTTCGAAAAGTTATCAGTTGGAAAATATTGTATGAACAATCATTTTAGTTCAGATATATTATGTAAATACATGAGTATAATAATCATGATTTGCCTCGGTTCGTCTGTTTTATTAATTAGATCAATTTTTGTTTTACACTTTCCGCATATCTGGCCATCAATTGCAACTTTAGCATATCTGGCCATCAATTAGACCAATTTTTGTCTTACTGTTCCCGCATATCTGGCCATCAACTGCAACACCTATTTTCGCCGGTATGGCAAGTTTGTATCTTAAGTTGTCTTTAATGACGAATTTTCGCAAGCTGAAAAGCAGTGAAATTAAATGTTGTCCTCAATGAGGCACAAATTATCAAAACATTTGTTAAAAATACAAATTTTAAACACTGGTAAAGCAGAATTGTTCGAATTTATCATTTAACTTATAATGATACTATTAACTGTGTATTTTACTGTTACCACTTTGTGACTATTATGTTTGATTTGTAATAAATATTTCTTCGTGTTTCCTAACCAGAAATTTCTCACAATTTAATTTCATTTAATTTTAAACTTTCATATCTAAATTTTAAAGAATGGCTTTAAATTTCAAATTTTTGCTCCATAGAGAAATCTTTAGTTATTTTACTCGAAAAGATCCAATCAAATTTGTAATATCCAATTCACATAGAAGATTTAAAAAAAAAAACTACCAGTTAAAATTTTAAGAAAATCGAAATTTCGACTTAAACATAAGTCAAATTACTTTAAAGAAATCAATCTTTTTATTCTCTAGTGTTTTATTTTCTACTCCATTTGCTAGCTTTTACTGTGTCTTTACACATAATTATATTTGTTGATAATTATATCATTGACATTGCAACGATCACATTTGATCAGAAAAATAAATCATATGCGAAATGAAAATAATAAGTGCAAAAACGAGATCAATCGATCAGGAATTCATCACGATTTCAAAAATCAACAGCGTCAGAGTAATTAAAAGGAATATTTCATTGAATTTCAAAGCAATCCTTTTAATAAATTTGCAAATATTTTGACCATGCAGTATATGAAGTCATATTTTCAAATTATTGTTTACGATTTTCTCTTGTTTTTTCTTTTGTTTGTTTCCATGTTAATTTAATATTTCGCTTGTAATAATAATTTATTATTTTACTCATTTGCATTTAACAAATTAAACATTGCTGATTGAAATTCTTGCACAAGCTTAAATGGGATCCATTGATGGTGCAGAAGTCCATTTCAAATCTTTCCTATTTTTAAAATAATACCGAAATATGAATCTACTCAAGTTATTATTGATTTGTTGTATCATTTCACGTACTGTTCTAATCTTTATATCATTCTTTAAAGACTAACTGTCATATTACTTCTTCTGTTTGATGAAATTACTTTATAGTGAAATATTATTGCAAATAATTGTGAAGCAATAGGCATGAGAAAGACATTCTGCAATACGTTAAACAGCGGAAAAGCTCATTTAGTTTATACTGACAATTTTTGCTGCATTTACCGGACACTAGAAGTATATACTTGAAATCTTAGCAGATGAAGTTCTGTAAAGTCTTGTCCAAACAAAAACTTAAAACTTATTGAGACGTTCTCCTCCGTCATCTATTCATCTTCTCCAACTGTTAATTACTTAACTATAAATAGCTGAAGAGCCTTTAAGGTTCAAAATTATTTCAAAGCTTCAAAAATTAATTAATCCAAACTGAAAAAGTGAATTTAAGAAATTCACAGGTATTTTCGAAAGACAACGAATCAATCAAATATTCGAAATGTTCATATAACTTGTTTCGCTCGTATCCAATTTCATTCACTTTTATCCTTTCATTTTGTCCTACATCGAGATTTCAAAAGAAAAAAAAGGATAAACTGATGGATCTGGAGTGGAACTGACTGATTTTTCAATGAAACACTGGTAGAATGTGAACTGGACTGTAAATTTTAAGTTAAAACACTAAAATTTTGATTATTGCCATTTAAATGACACTTTTTGATAATCCACTCTGTTCCGAAAAAAAAAAATTTTCCATTGTATTTAAATATGAAATTAATCTCTCGTAAGTTCTTGGTCAGAAATATCTCATTGGTGTTTTAAAAGTGATAAATTCTTTCACTTTTCCTTACTTTCAAGATTTCACATTTCGCTTTCAATATAACCGATACTTTTTGAGCACTTTCAATATAACCGATACATTTTTTAAAATCATAGAAGGCAGAGTTAGTTATATTGCGTTACATTTATCCTCTAGTCGTTGTAGCAAATGACATTTTAAAAGAGATGGTCGAAACAATTCTGTGCATTGATCAGCTAACCATTTGTAAAGCAATATTTTTACAAACATTTACAGCTTGATTATTCGGTTATTTTGCGCATAAAATTTGAAATGATAAATTTGCTACTGTCTCTTGTTCTTTGCGGTTTTCTGATCGGAGCTGATGCCAAAAGTAAGTTTTAATAGCAAGAGTAAGTTTGCATTCAATTATTGTTAATTTCATGGTGCTGCTGTGACAATATATCAAAATATTTTTCATTCTTCGTTGCGAATCTTCCAGCTGAGAATTAGCTTCTCATTTTCCAGTCAAATGTCTTGTCACTGCGACAGTTTGCGAACTGCGCTTCTATACTGTTGCACATACAGAATCTCCGTGAATTAGTGCTTTGGGAGGCATATTGATTTATCTTATATAATTCTCGATAACATCCACTGACGCGGTACTATTCACTGCGATCGCTCTTAGTTCTGATTTAAGCAACTGGCCAACTTGAATTAAAAGAATAGGAAGGGAATTATGTTTTTCCTTTTCCATAAACATTCAGTTAAAGACTACGGAGATTTAAGAATTTCCGACAAACTCAGTGCTGCAATTACCATCAGCCAGTTATTGATTTGTTAAGATATGACATAACGTAAGTAAAAATCGATGGATTTAACGAAACTTCCAGAAGAGAAGAAACAGGCAAAGTGATATTATCACTTTTTTAAGCATTTCTATTCGCTTTCATTTCAAAGAAAGCATTTTAAATTAAATTTTAATTTTGAAAGAAAATCTAATTTTATTCTCTAAATGTGATTTTTTGAAAACTAGTAAAAGATAGGATTATATATTCTGATGTCAAAACAAGTATACTGTGTAGGTTTTAGAATTTAATTGTGCATCTTAAATTTTAGCCCTATTTTCAATTTGAAGATTTCGTTCAGAAAAGTATTAATGGCCTTTTTAGGTTGCGAAACATCAACAGATTGCAATACTGATCAAGTTTGTGATGAAGGAAAGTGCATTCCAGAGTTGCTGGAAGTATTGGCAATGACAAAAAAAGAAAAAAAACTTCAATGTATGGTTAAATTATCCAAATGAACTTATTGCAAACATTTAGATTGCAATCTTAAAGAATTACAAAAGACATTCCCAGCAATCTTTATTACTATTTCAGCTTGTGAAACAGATTATCATTGTAAATATTGGCAGAAATGTTCGAATGGTACATGTGTAAAAAACGTTCGATCTTTAATTCGATTTGGTATCGCTCTTTTCAACATTCTCGAAACTATTTTCCTTTAGCTGAAAATCATTTCTTTAATTCACCGATAAATGTTTAAGTTTCTTATATTAATAAGTTCTAATTTGAACTTTTGGAACATTAATAGTGTGCAACTGTCGGCTGCATTTAAATATGGTATCAATTACAGGAGTAGTTTGTGAAGTCGATAAGGATTGTGAAAATGGCAGTATTTGTAAGGACGAAAAATGCGTGTGGATTCCAAATAATAATGGTGGAAAATGATAAATTTATTGATTATTTAAATTGTTATAAAATCATATCTGTCAACTTCGACATTTTTCAAGATTTATTGATTTTTAAATGAATCTATCAAATTTAGAATTGTTCATTTATTTAAATCTTAAAACATTCAATATTTACGAAGTTCCTTTTAAAAATTAATTCTAATTGGCTTTTTGAAACCGGTCACTTAAATTATGGCACAACTATCAACTATAATTAAATATTATATCTATTCCAGCAACAATGTGCCAAGTCAACAAAGACTGCCAAAGCGGTATTTGTAGGAATGGACAGTGCATACCCATACAATTGCTTCCAAAAAATTTTGGTAGAAAATGATAAATCAATAAATTTTTTTGATTATTTAAATTGATATAAAATCATATCTGTCAACTTAGCATTATTGATTTAAATTTAAAAACTTGACAAATTTAATATTTATGATAGTTCTTTCATAAGTTTTTTGGAACTTTCCGCTTAAATTACAACGTAATTACCAGCTTAAATTATAGCGTAATGTAATTAAATACATATTCATTCTAGGAAAAATATGTCAA
Source organism: Mansonella ozzardi (assembly GCA_029876185.1). Lineage (NCBI taxonomy): Eukaryota > Metazoa > Nematoda > Chromadorea > Rhabditida > Onchocercidae > Mansonella > Mansonella ozzardi. Next base: position 29,533 of record JARVGP010000329.1, on the reverse strand, counting down.
GTTAACAAAGATTGCGGAGAAGGCAAAAGTTGTAGCAACGGAAAATGTCTACCTGTCAATTCCCCTGCAAACAATATTGGTAAAACGAAGGAAATTTATTGATTTTTAAATTTATATGAAATTTCTTCTAATTTTCCAACTGCTCAGTCTTAATAACAGTTTCAAGATTCATTGCTCCGCACTTTCAGTGTGTACAAATGACAGCCAATGTAACTTTGATGAGCTTTGCGCAATTGATGGATACTGTATTCGCGATCCATCATTCCCAAAATTTGCTCCAAGTCAGTCAACATCGTATTGTTAGTAGACTTGTTTTAAGACATGAAATATATCTAAATTTTTATCAACATTACTGAAATTCGGTCTAATAAGAGAAAAGCGTTTCAGGATGTGAGAATATTGTCAATCACTACTGCTATATTTCGTATCCTTATGCAAGTAAGAATTAATCAAGTTAACCGTTCTAGAGATTCTTCAGGATCTCGTGCTTGAATACTATGTGAGTAAAGTATTTTAGAGTGCGAAACCAATGAACAATGCGCAAACTATGAAATTTGTGTTATGGGAGGTTACTGTGTTCCGGATCCGTATTTCAAGCCAAATGAAGAAAGTATGCATGAATATCATAATGAAATACATTGTTTTTTTAGGTTTGCAATTAAAAGGGTCTATCATGTAATAGAATCTCAAAATGAAAAAGCTAAACTTTAGGGAGAATGAAATCTTCCTCTTTCCTCGTAGGATTGACTATAAAAGGCGATGGCTCCGGTAGTTCTGGCGAAACTATTAAATGAATTTTAAGAATTTTCTACTTGCTTACACTGAAACTTAAACTTTGAAATATGACATGCAAATGACCCCAAAGTTGTACCTATTAATCCTTGATGTTCTTTCGTTTCTTTTACTTTTACCACTTTTGCTTTTAAGTATTTTAATTAAAAATTAATAAAATTTTTTTGTAATTTAATAATCGGCGATATTTATTTCAGGACCATGTGACGATTCGTGGTGGCAATTCAAAGAGAAATGTTATCTTCCGGTATTGTCAGATCTTTCATTTTTCTAACAGAAATTTGAAATATACTTTTGCTTTATTCTTCGAATAAATCCTTCATCTTCTTAGTTACATTTTCGAAGAAGTTTAAATTTTATTTCTTTTCAGGTCCATGGTCTTTTCACTCATTTTCAAGGCTCTGATTATTGTGCAAAGGTCGGAGCTTATTTGACTACAATCAGAGACGCTGAACAAGCTAATTATGTGAATTGTGAGCAGTTTTTAAAATTTATATTGCAAAGCAATTATGAAATTGTCAGAGAGCCTGAAGTGCTGATAAGCAACATAGCCTGAAATGCCTGAAATATTTGTAAAGTAAGCAAACTGAAATGCTGGTAAGCAGCCCAAAATGCTAACGGACAGCAGCATATTATTGCGAAAGGCATTTGAACTCAGGCAATTATTCAATGCAACACTGACATTAAGACCAAAGTTTTCACAAACAGAAAATTAATTTTAAATCATTAAAACTTTCACACAGTAACTTTCTAGATATCTATAGTGCGCAAGGAAATGGTACATATGGTACATATTGGATTGGTCTGCTTAAAGATATTAATGGCATTTTGAAATGGCAAAACGGCGAATCTGTGATTTACACCAACTGGGAAGAAGGACAGCCAGAACGACGGCTAGGTTGTGTCATTGCCAATATTATAAACTGTAGCGGGAAGTGGTTGGTAACTGATTGCGTTGAATTGCAGTATCCAAATCAAGGGTTCGTTTGTGAGAAGGATATCCGTAAAAAATAGTATCAATCCATTTAGTTCTTTTTCGGTTACAATTTTTTGCATTTTTTCCAATAAATTTCTGAAAAATTTCTGAAGTCAGCATTGATTCTCTTTCCTCATTATATACTGTTTTGACTCTAAATTCATTAAATGATATTATCTTATCATTTTTGGCATGGCTTGGTCAATGCTATGGTTGACATTGCTCCTCGTTAAATAATGTCAATTGCTAGATGGAAATTGTTATTTAAAGATAATTACAGCATTTTTTATCAATGCAACAAAAGTTTTTTTGTTTACATTGCCTTTGATGAACCGACAATTCCTTCATTCTAACTTTTTCAGTGCAAATTTAAAAAGAAATGATAGATCTTTTGTTATTCAAAACTCTTAGGTAATGAATGAGTTTGATTCTGACATTAAAGCATAGAAGGAATGTTGATCATTTTGTAGCCATATATTATTTATCTGACTGCACTTTTTCAATACTCTTCCTGACATTTTATCTAATCAAATTAAATTAAAAAAGTTGTTTAAACAACCAGTGTCTTTTGAATAGGACTTTATGTCAGCCTTTGCGTAGCGTAATGCAGAAAAAAGAATAAATAAGTGCACTACTGAAATTTCGTACTGTTAAATTATTGAAGTTCTGTGAATGTGAAAAAGATATTGGAAGTTAGAAATATCAAAAACAAAATGATTTATGTGCCATAAAAAATGATTTTTAAAAAATAAAATTTTTTCCGAGTTTTTTAAAGCAACAAAAATATTAAACAGATTAAAACAGAGATGCAAGTTTGAATTTCCATGGCTTTGTAATTCGGTTCTTCATATTTGTCGTAAAAATTTTAAATGGTCTTCTAACTTCAATAAACATTCTACATTCGCTACTTCCATCATTTGACCAGTACACATGTTGTTTATTTTTCATTACGCGAAAATAATTTTGAAAACAGTTTGTAATTAAGTTTAGCAAAAGAAAAGCAACTAAAGAATTTAAGAAAATTTGTCATAAGAAATTTGCAGATCAAAGAATTGATATTGTTCAAATTAAGCATCTTACCCTTTTATTTCACTTCATTGCACTCATAATGATCAAAACAGTTATTGCCCTTATTAATTTATAAAAGTTCAAAAATATTCATCATTTCTCCGAAAAATATTCCAAAATGTCTGCAGTAGCTGAGACTTTCAATTTCTTTATGAATACATACAATGATGTACAATCAGTACTCTTTTAGTGACCAAATTAAGAATACTTTTTAACGAATGAAGTACTGAAGCACACGATAATGATTAATTTGGCGAAATCCGAAATATTTTTTTTCGAAAAATTTCTAAACTAAAGTTCAGAATTTTTTCCTAGAATAACTAGGAAAATTTTTTTTCTAGATTAACTTTTTTTCTAGATGAATTTTCTAGATTAACTAAAGTTCACAAAAGTAGAAAACTGTCTTTCACCTAATACTTGAATTTGGCATACATCAAGCATTTTTCAGATTTTCTCTAATACTGCGGAAAATCTGTGACACTGTTGAATGTCAGGTAATAGAAGTTTAAGTTTTTTATGCCTGATAATGCATTAAGTCATCTTCAGACTATCTCTGTTACCAGCTTTCATGTCATCACCATGCCATTAGCAGGTTGATTATCATTCTTGCAAACAATAGTATAAACAATGGGAAATGTCTTCTTCCATGGTCAGAAAATATCGTGCTATTATTTAAATTCAAATTCAATTTCACAAATAAGTTTGTATTATACTTTTGCATTCAAAACTATCTGAGACTATTGAAAAATTTTCGGAAGCTTAAAATGTTTTATTGACTAAATAATTTTCGAGATTTTTTTTTGCTCTCTGTTACATATGTTTCAAAAAGTATTCTACCCGCAAACAATTATTGCAATTGATTTATGGCTTATAAACCAGTTCCATTCTAATGATTCTTTTACCAGTCATGATGTTTTTTAGTGAGAAAAAAAAAATTAATATAGGTTGCTAAAATTGATCGGATCAATCAAAGTGGCAGATTCATGAAAAATTCCGTGATTGGTATGTCAGACAAAGCAAAACTACTTTTTTAAAACTTGCTAAGTCTAAGATTAGAATATTATAATTACAATTTCTCTGTGGTACAATTCCCGCATCATTATGCATTGAGAGTGATGATATTAGCGACGAAGAATTTAGAAAGGTATTAATGAAAGGCTTGAGTCGGGAACAGTACAACCGTTATCAAAGTTTTAAGGTAACATTTTGCACTTTTATACTTTCATTTTCATCAAAAAAATATATTCTTGTATCGTCATAATTTCAATTTAATTCTTTATGTGATTAGATTGATCAGATTTTAAAACTAACTAGTTTTAAATCTCATCTAATGTAAGAACATCAGAAGACGAGAATTCATTGGTTCTGTCTTCTGTTATAAGCAGGAAGTTATTTGATACTTGAAAGTTTGCAGAAAAAGTGAGGCCCAAATTTTCTTGAAAAAATGAAAAAAATGAAAAGATCAAACTGAAAGAAGTTATTAAGGCAAGTTTGCAAGCAAAAAAGCGGCTTGAACAATTGCAACAAAAAGCGAAAAAAATAAGGAATTAAAGCGGTTTCGGCTCGTTTTTAAAAATTTTAAGTTGCAAAATCTTTGGATAGTAAAAGCAAAATTGATATATTTAAGAAAAAATGACATATTTCAAATAAAAACGACTTCGACAAAATTTCCAAGCTCACTTTGTTTTTTTCAAACGATTTTTTTTTGTTCAACTGATATGATTTGAGATCGCTCAAATTTCGGAATGTCAGAAGAGTGTACTTGCATATTCTGGATTCAGAAACTACAAAATAAAACAGGCGTGGGAAAATTAATTTTTATAGTCCGAGATTCTTGTTTGGAAAACCGACGGTAAGGGCGATTATCATTTTTTTACGAAAATTAATTTTTATAATCCGAGATTCTTGCTTGGAAAACCGACGGTAAGGGCGATTATCATTTTTTTACCTAAATTATTGAAATAATTGAACTTTAGAAAATCAAAAAAAAATTGTCGAACTTATCCGTTTTCAAAAACTGAAAGATTTTTCAAGTGTGATGTTTATATGCAGCAACTTGGAATAAAAAAGTTTGATTATAAAAGTAAGGGTTTTGGCTAGAATCTTATGTCTGGTATAAATTTCGTAGCTTCTTCTTCCTCCATTCTTTCTTGTCTTATTAAATTTTGCTTAAGATAACAAAACAAAGGCAAAAAATGTCAGAGAAAAAGATTTTTATGTCTTTTAAAATATTGAAAATTTTTATGACTGAATCGTTGCAAAGTTTTTGCTAACGTCATAATGAAAATAAAAGCTGTCAAGTTTTTCTCTTTTATTAAATAAAATATTTTGAAATGAATTTCGATTTTTATGATGAGAAAGCCAACTATAAGCCAACTAGAAATTCTCTTCCAGAATAATTCATCCCTTTTCTTAAAGTTTATAAATTTTTTCTTAAAGTGAATATCACATTGTACATTTTTAATGCTTTTTATTTTTTTGTTGTTTGTCTATTATGTTATTATTATTATTTCTTATTTTAGAAAAAGAAAGTAATAATAGAAAGTTGGGCTGTTCTCTCTTTTCTTTAAGTCAAAGTGATTCATCAGATGTTAGAAGCAGCTTGCAATGCTTAGAAATTGCCAGTAAATATTTAAAAATTTTTTTAAACAGATGAAAGTTCTGAAGAGGATGAATAAATATCGATCATCCGAAATTGATTTTCTGAGTGCAATACTACGATTTAAAGTTTGACCTGACAGTATGGTCTTATTTTGAACTACGTAGCAAAAATGAAAGTTAGTTGGCCAGATACGGCATGCAACAAAATCTGAATGATATCCGATAATCGCAATGATTTTTTCATTGACTAGACGGTGATAAAGCTTGAAAACGGGCTAGCAATGGAAGAAGTTGTAACCACTGTTCATTTTTCGATTTATTATTTTTAAATTTCATTTATATTTTGTCATTCGCAGTTTACACTATAATATCTTTGTGAGAAAAAATGATTTTATAAATGAAATTTAAAATTTTTTAGATTACTACTGAAAATGTAACATCATGGCCAGCATTGTCAAGCAAATCAACTTGCGATAACACTGAAATTGAAAATGAAACTGAAATTTCATGGCATTAATAATTGGAGCAAGTGTTAAATATTTGTTATTACTGCTCGTTTTTGGATTATGTTTAGAATTTCTCTATTCCTTCTCGAAATTTTCAATAATAAAAAGAAACGAGAATTTTTCGCATCAAATTAATTGAAGAATTATAAGAGTAAATGTATGACTGATCACTTCTAACATTTTGAATTTTCAATTATTTCAATGCTCTTTCTTTGACATCTTTTTTCATGAACTTAATAATATATCAGAATGGAATTTAATTCTTTAAAACAATCATTTCTCTTTTACCTCTTTTACCTTTTAATATTCATTAATTAGAGTGCTTGCATGACAAAACACAAATGCATGCAAAATGCAAATTTTCAAATTAAACTTATCGCTGAGCAAATATTATTCTTTTCATTTACTTTTAAGCAATTTAGAAAAGCAAAACTGTTAACAATGAAATATAATAGTATTGTATCATAATTCTATTAATTATAAGAAAAAGGATTCGCAAGCATTAATTTCTCGTTTTCGAAACTTTTATAGAAGACTAATTAGATGAATTTTGTAGCATTACGATAAATTGGACATAAGAAAGTTGCATAATTGTATCCTTAAGCAAACTAAATATGATGCTGTTTGTTTTCTTGTTGAATATCTAGTCATTATATATTCGCTGTTTTAATTTATTTCTTCTTTAGCGAATATATATATATATATATATATATATATATATATATATAAATGGATAAAGGAACTATTGATTTCCTCATTTTTTAAAAGTTTTCCAAAGTTGATTGAATCAACACCTAGATGACAACTGAATTCAAAATCACATTCAAAAGTGATTGCGAAGTTCAGGTCTGTTTTAATCTATACCGCATCCGTAGGTACCAAAAGATAACAGGCGAACTCATAGACAAGAAAGCGATGATTTACAGTAGTCAGGTTCGATTAATTTTGGAATGCCAACATGTTTCTGTTATATATACTCTTTCCTGCATAACGCATCGACTACATTGTACAACATTTCTTTAGCGTAATTTTTTTAGCTTAAACTGACTTAAACTTGAATAATTTCCAATTTTTACTTTAATATCAAATTTATTAAAAACTTGGAGTGTTTTGGTTCATTCAGTTAATAATATAAGGCTTGACTTAATTAAGAAAAAAAACGAAATAGATTAATGGCAAATCAGGCCTACTATAGCAAAATCCTCATCTTTGTAATATATGCGACAAAGAAATACGAAAAGCAATTATGTCCAGAGGGACTGTTTCATTGCGATTTCGATATTCCCATAAGTATTGATGGTTATTTTTGAATAAAAACACAGGAATTAATACAATAAATGCAACATTTTGAAATGAACACACGAATTTAACAAAGGAGAAAATAAAAATAATATTTAAATTGGTCAGAAAATAAAAATAAAAAATAATTTTTTAAATTTCGTCCTGTCGCTGCACTTTGAGAATATTAATAATCCGGTTCTTTTACGGAAGAATTATATAACTAATCTAAAGTAATAAAATTTAAACATGTTAAATGTACTGCATTCGAAATTTATGTTATTTTATAAAACGAATTGATGAAAGTTGATTTAAATGTAATTTTGATTTAGTTTAAATGCAATACAAATTATCATTTAATTTTGAACGAAGTAATGCAGCAAATCAAATTTTAAATGATCACTGGTACTACGCAGTGAACAGGAAATGGACGTACTTAAAATTTGATTGATAGTTAGAGCAAACCTTTTCAATCAGTTCTTTAAACATTTCAATTTACAATCTTGAAATTCACTTCGCTCAAATGAACTAACACCAAGCCTCATCACTAACCCTATACTTCACCTTCCAATAATTGAAATACTACATTTACTTATTGTAATAATCAACCACAAAACTTCACAATTCACTGATTTTTGATATTAAGCAGTTTTCCTAAATGTGTTGACAGATGTGAAACTTTTTCCCGCAATAATTTCGAGAGACTCAGCAAGAATTTATTATTCTGAAGTTTGAAGTTTATTTAGCAAAGATTTTTTCCTTTCATTTCTAAATTTTACCAGAAATTCAAGTTTAAAATATCATGGCTAATTAGTTGTTACGAGAAAAGAAAAAATAAAAAAAGAAATCGGAAAGTAAGATAAAGTAAATTGGCTTTGAAATTAGCTTTTTCATTTCCTTGCAGTGCAAACTTCTTCGCCTTTCCTCCTTTCTTGCTACTGTTGCTATCATCGACCTATCATGTCTTTAGCCACCTTCTTCTTACGTAAGCTCTCCATTTAGCTTTCAATAATTTTTAAGGTATTTGATAGTTTTCAGCTTATTCCTTGATATCAGATCTATTTTATTTTATTTTGCTTTTTTTTTTACTCAATTTTTTGCATCAATTGCTCATTTTCCACGCTTTCATCGAAAAGTTAACTGTATCTTTAATGGAAGAAAATTTCATGTCAGTTCTGTTTTGATCAGCTGAAGCACCAACTCTCACGTGAGGTAGTATGATAGTTGTTTGGATGAATGATGATTTTATTTATGCGCTTAATAACACTATCATAATGTCAATCTCACAAATTTCTTCTATTCCATCGCTAAGCTTTGTTTTCATATTAGGCAGGAATATGACGATAATATCGCCACTTACTTTGAAATATCCTCCCTCAAATCTGACATCGTAACGCTTGTCTTGAACATTAGTTAAATTATTCAGGGAATCATTAACTCGAATTTCATCTTCAGCACTTAAGTCTAGGCCATATTGAGGCGAATCAAGATTATATTTGCAGGAAACACGGGCAATTACAATTGTCTCCCTGCACTCTAAGACAAAAGAGACAGCAAAGAGTCCTTTTCAATATAAATATCAATTTGCAGCGAATTAGCCTCGGACTGATAATAAACCATAATAAGAAACGAAATATCCAACAGCACTGGCAAAAATTTTTTTATTTCTTCATGAAGCTGCACCGCTAGGCTTTGTTATGCACCATAATTAATGCAGACCTGTTTGTTCTTGCATAATGTTTGCAATAGTGAAGTAAATGCAAACAAAACTATCTTTTATTGCTGCTTTTTTAAGCTAACATTTGCTTGTGGTCAGTCTTCAGCTGCTTTAAAATGTGTTACAATTTGAAATTTCAATTTTTTGAAATTTCAGCTCTTATATTTTCATATTATTAATGAATTTGTTATTATAAATAAGGTATGAAAGTCTATGTTTTCCTCTGAGATAAAAGATTATAATTACCAATGAATTAAATTGCTTAAACAAATCATGTTTCTTAAAAAATATTTCAGTTACTAATTTCTTGAACTTTTTCTGTTCTTTTCACAATTTTGTTACCATAAGGCTATTTGTAGAAATTAAATAATATTTCTTTAATAATAATTATTGAAAAGTAAAAAAAAAACTAAAAAATTGTCAAAGATAAGGGATAATTATTGTTTATTATGAGAATGAAGAGAGACATTAGAAGTGATAACAGTAAGAACACTGATAACGAGCGATACTAAATTTTATTGATAAGAATGGCGGGGATTCTCTGGTTCCTTGCTTATTCTTTCGTTCCTTCTCTTCGCATTCCTATTTTTTGCGACTTTTTCATTCAACAACAAAAATTGATTTTGAAATTCAAACAAAAAAGAAAAAACAATTAATGAAGACCAAAAAAAATGTGAACAATTTCATAATAAGTTTTCTTATTTTATTAAACTGATAATTAAGCTGTCATCGAAATGAATTAAAAATTTATCACCTTAAGTTAACATTTCAATGGAGGACTTTAAACCATCTTTATTTGTTTCTCTTTTCCTATTTTTACACTGTTTTTTATTGATTACTCAAAAATTATCAATTACTATTACCTATGTTTCAAATGATTTTAACAAATCTTCAATTAATTGCTTAAAAGTCATTTCTTGATAATGTCAGATTGATTGAGAAAAAAACAGCAGCAATTATAGACAAATATGAAGATGCTAGAAAGTATTACGTTACCAACGCATTAATACTTCTGGCAACTTAATCCTGCTTACGGTTGTCAGAGCTATTGTCTTTACCTAAAAATATTAAGGGAAACAGAAAAAAGAAAATTTAAAAAAACAAATTTTATTTTCTCTGATTTCTCTCTTCTTAGTTCATTGTTATTCATTTCACAGGAAAAGCAATATAAATTTATCATTTATCAATTAAACAGCTGCGCTTATTGACAAGAGATAAGAATTGAGAAGAGAAAGTTAGGATGAATGAAACAGAAATGTTTTTTTATGATTTCATAGATTTTGACTGACGAAATCGAATTCTAAAGACATTCATTTGTTAACTGTTTCGTTAAGATTAATTTGCTAACTTGCTTAGCTTAATTTAAGACTTTTTTTTATTTTTGCTTCCTTTTATTTCATAAAAACTGAGGGACTATATTCATCGATAGTGTACCTGTCCAAAAGATAAACGACTTACTTCATGATTTAATCGTTTGAATGATAAAATGAAATTTGTTTATTTTTGGGTAACTTTACGGTCATTTGTTATATTTCACAAAATTTTCTGATAAAAATTATGTTTCATAAATAAATATCGTAAAATGAAGAATTCATTAAATATTTCATCCGAAATCTAGCTGAATTTCATTTGAAATAAATCATTTCGCTATCTTGAAGAAAAAAATGAAAAATGTGATGGCTAAGATTATTTTCAATTTTAAAATTTCTCTCAGCGCCCATTCCAGACGAAATCTTAGCCTTTCTCAATTTATTTAACTCAATCAATAATTTTTATGGACTTGCTCAGATATATTTTCGCACTGCTTTGTATATGTTGTGGATTTTAAATTTTACTTTTACGTAAAAATTTTGAACCAATTATACCTTTTATAACTTTGTTTTTTAGGTCCTTTCTCATTTGCCATTTCTTTGCGATTTGTTTTGACATTCCTATTCAATTATGAGGTCATTAGAAACCTGTACTTTTTTGTTCATTTTCCTCTAATCCTTCTTTTTAATTCTCTCAAGCTTTCCAGTTATATAGAAATCTCTCCGAAGAAGAGTATCTCAAGAATTTTATCGAAATAGCGTAATTAAGATAATAAACGAGATTTGCTGTATTCCAAAAATTTTAAATCAATTTTTTGTAAGATTCTTACATAATTTGTAGCTTCCAGATTGGTTCCATTAATGGCTAATTAGGCAGAGAAGGCAAATAGTAAGAAAATGAGAAATTGTAATTTTCGTTAAACATTTCGAGATTTTAAAATTTCTATATTTGATTCAGTAAATTTTTTTCTTTTTTTTTTTATCATTTCAGGCTAATGTTTGCGTAAATAGCAATAAGTAGTATCGATAGCTTCGTGCAATTGCATGCATAGCGACAAAAATGTCAGCAACGCAGCGTGAACTTGCAGATACCAAAGCAAAGAAAATGAGAACATGTTGCAACATTTGGCATATCAAAAGTGGCATTGCTTTCTTGGGATTGCTAGAATTTGTCGTTGTTACTTTGATCCTAAGCGGTATCCTTGCAAAAATAAGCAATAAAACTCGTAAAGCTAATTGTGATCTGGAATTCTTTTTGAGGTAAAGGATATAATTGTATTTTGTTGGGTAGAATTTACATTCAAATTAAAACATCATGAAAAATTCTTATCATACAGAGTTGAAATTAATTAACTATTTCAATGAAATAATCTGTTAACAAATCTGAGATTACACTTTTTTTCAAGTGAAGATAAACAAATTTTTTTTGGTGTAGAAAAACTTCAAAATTTGAGAGGAAAAAGAACGAATGTTATATAAAGGTGAATAATGTTTGTTTACTTAGGGGCAAATGCATCTATCCTGATTTACAGTAAATCATCGGCGAAAATAAAATAGAAGATTTTGATAGCAATGAACGAACAAAACAAATTATTTAGAAATATTGTGTTTTGAATAAAAGATTTGTGAAAACTGTAAATATTAATCATCCTAGAATGTTTTATTAATGAATTTAATAAATAAAAGTACTTCATTTATGACGTCATGATTAGCTGAGAAATTAAATAAAGTTTAATTTGAAATCGCAATAAAAAGTCTAATAATAATTCATTATTGAAGAATATTCCGAAACTGCGATTCGGTGATGGATTGGGCACTGCTTGTTGATTATTTCATCGCCCTATTATTATTTACCATTGCAATATGTGTACGTTTATTTTATAACGCTTTTTCAAATTTCTTTTTCGAGCAAACAAAACTTATAATTTATTTGCGTACTTCAATTTAATCAATCACTTATTTCAGTATAAATTCTCTTTGCTATTACTGATAACGTGCCTGAAAAGTGCCTGAAAAATGCTGAAAGAACTAACCTTGTTTTATTGTCTTTCACTAAATTTTCATTTGATAATTATAGCATTTTTTTTTTTAGGAAAATATGTATATTTCAGGTATTGCTGTTATTTTTGGGAGTTTTATTCAAATCACCGTTGCTATTATTACCCCATTTACTAATTCAAGGGGTTTTTCTAATTTCATCCTTCTCTTATTTCGTTTTTTATGCTCGCAGTTACTTTTATGTTGATTTGTATAAACAGAAGAAAAGTTTCGACGTTAGTTTTTATTCTTTTAATTTTAATTTTTTGAATTTTTTGTTAAAAAAGTTTCGATAGTTTTCTGGTATTTTAAAATTTCTGTTAAGCAACTAATATTTGAGAAAGTTGATAACATCTTCGCTTTGGTACCATAATTGGAAATGGAAATAAATACTGCTGTTTTCAATTACTTGATCTTTCAAGGGTACTTTATAAAAATTGCATATTGTGTAATAGCATAATATAATATGATACTCAATTTTCATTTTTCATAAAAAAAAGCTTTTCTATTCCTCTTAGTACGTGTAGATGAAAGCTTAGTGTTTCAACTTTTTAGATCTAAAAAAAAAAAAAAAAACCAATTTTTTAGATCTCTTCTTTATTGCCTGAAAATTCTGTTCAAAATCACAAATTAGTTGAACAACAAATTTACACTTAAGAAGTATCGCTATCGCAATTGCTGCTCCAAATATTTCTCTGAAGTTTACAAATTGTTGGGCAATAAATAATTCAGTCAACGGCAGAATAATTTATCATTCATATTTCTTGTACTTTAAAAAAAGAAAAAAACAAAATAAATTAATTATGTTCTCCCGAAGAGAAAAAAAGAAAAAAAGTGGCGAAAGAAGGGACGAAAATAAACTTTCAGTGAATCGAATAATTTGCTGCTGAAGCGTCAAAAAATCTAACAAATTTTTTATGCAAATTGAAACAAATTGAAATTTTTGTTTGAGCAACAATATATAGTAAAATGAAAGTGTGAAGGTGTATTAGTGCCTAGCAGAAATGATTTTAATTAATAATCGATAAATGGATGTTTATTCATTCGATGAAATAAAAATATTCAGTAGACGATATATTCTTAATTTTTTGAAAATCAAAAAAAAATCTCATTTCTTGCTCACAGATTATGGCTTTATTGGAACGAATGTGGTTGGCCACACTATTGCTAGTTTTTGCTGCATTCCAACTTTACATTTTTTTCGCTGTCATCAAGTGTTGCTTGTATTTGCAAGTAATTGTTATTTTCCTTTTCTTCAATTAATTTAATTTTGTATTTCAATACAAATATTACAGAAATAATAAGTATTCAAGAAAAAATGTTAGTAGAAGCTAAGGTGAAGTAAAAATATACTAGAAAATTATTACTGGTAGTAAGATAATTAAGTGAGAATGAAAATGAATACTTCAGATGGATTAAGAGATTCCACGTAGAGTTTCCCTTCACTGTGTAATCATAACGTGCTGCATGAAAACACAAGTTTTGTTGAGATTTAAACATTATCGAACAGAACTTGTATCTGACTATACGTGTGTAACGTTTCATAAAACGTCATTCATTCATGCGTTACACAGTTATTCTAGCATTGTAAAAGTGAAAGCATATTGGAAAATATTGTAATTAAACGGCTACAGCTTTAGATTTTCATAAAACTTTGAAATTTCATTAAAAATTACAACTATACTCCATTGAGACTTGAAAGTTTGTAAAGAAGAAAAAAATTTTCGTGATTAATTACATTTCTTTCTCCGACTTATTCACCATCTTTCCTAATGGTTATATTCTTTTCAAACATTATTAATTTTACCAATTGATTGATTCGTTCATTGTTTCGTTTCATTTTGGCTCTTTTACTTTTTGCTTTTTCATTCGAACAATGAAATAAATGAGACTTTTTGATTAAAAAAAAGACAAGAATAATTTGTTTAAATAAATTCAAAGTGCAACTTGTATTTTCAAGTAAACTAAGCAAATACTTTACCGTTAGTGCCTTCTGGCTAATAAAATTGAAATATTTTTGAAAATTTGTCAATTTTGATTTTTCATTTAGTTGGAAATAATTTAACAATTATGACAGATGAGACATTGTTAAGTTGAAATTGGTTACATTTGATGTTTGTGGTAATTATTATATAATTTATGCAACAATTTAATAGTTGAATAAAAGACTTGAAATTATTTGAATTTAGAAATTGTTTTTTTTTTTTTCAATAGCATGATTTTGTAGAAATTTCGAAATGAACGAATGCGACGAATTGGACAATTTGAGGAATGCAGTAAAAGGGTACAAGATGCAAAGCGAAACGGTCTTTGGCGATATACCAGTTGGGGTGGTGCTTTTCAGCAGGTGATTACAAATTTTAATAACTTCAAATTTTTAGTTTAACTTAATTTTTAGTCTTTCAGGGAAGAAAATGCCAAGTTGAGATATAGTCAATATCCAATCATGTACAAACATAGTCCACTTTCGTCTGCCTTCTTTATAGCACAATATACCTATTTGTACAAGGCATTTGTGCTGATAATTGAGCCCTTCATGATTACAAAGAAGTGATTACAAATTTTAATAACTTCAAAAATATAAAATTAAGGATAGATACTAGCATTAATTACCGTAGAATGAATTGCTTCATGCAGAAGAACTGTTGTAATTTTATTTAAATTATTATCTTAATTTTATCTTAATTAAGTATGTTGGTGAACATGATAGCGACAATAATAAGAAAAAACGCGACAAACCGACAGGACACGTTCAATGGAATTTGCAAGCAAATATTGAATTCGACGAGCCAGCTGATATATCCAATTCTGCAAATACAATAAAAGTTTGTCAAACAAAATAATTACCCATTTTAAACTATTTCTTCCAAATAATACTGGAATTGTAATTTGATGAAGATAATCAAAAATTGATAAGATGAGAAATTATCTAATCTTTTCATTTATTTTCCTTTCACACTATTTCCAAGTATATATTGCAAGTAAGACTTAATTAAGACAATCACCTTTTTGCTTTTACCTTTATTTTACTAGGCTGTTAATTAATCTTAATTAAGTCTTATTTGTACAACAATTTTTCACATCTAAGATGATGAATTATCCGTTTTTCTAGGAAATAAATGAAGAACAAGAAGAACAAGATGGGTTATCAGATTTTATTCGAAGTATTGGTGCAGATACGAATGAATCCAGGTATGATCGTGTTGACAACAAATGTAGCGTTGCTCTATCGATATCTTCACCAAACAAGAAATGAATTGACGAATAATTCCTGAAAGATCCAGTAAAGAAGATTATTACCTTGTAAAATCTTTAAATAATAATCAATATATTTGTGTTAAATTTTTGTCTAAGCAAAGCAAGCTTTATAATAATCACTTAGCCAAATAGGTAGCAATATGGTTAATAAGTAAATTGATTAAATTATTGAGCAAGAATAGAAAAGTTGGAGAAAAAGATGTTTTACTAAATTGTTGCAATAAGTCTAGCATTTCTTCCTTATTATTATAATTGTTTTAACTTCTGTAACTTCCGAATTTAAAAATTTGAAAAATCATATTCTTTGAAAGAATTTTTGAAAATTAAGCTTTAATAATAAGGAAGAAACAAGAAAGTTTAGAAACTGTTGGATTTCGATTTTGTTTCAATTATATCATTTCCATTCTTTCTTTCCTACATTCTTTTCTTTGTTTTTCCTCTCTTCTAATCAACTACTGAAATTGATCAGTTAATAAGAATTATTCCTTGAGATATGGAGAAAATATGGAAGGATATTTCTTGTTATATCGATTCATTTATTTATTCATGTATGCTGCCTATTATACTTGAAAAAAAAAGTTTTGTTATTGATTTTGATTTGTCATTGAGTATATGAAAACATTATTCGTTGTATTTGCTACTTAATTTTAAATTATTGTTTACATTTAAAAAATTGCATAAGACGGAAATTTTGAATTTATAGAAAAGTTCAACGAAAAGAGAATGAAATGAAATGTTTATTAATTGCAAATGAAGGTTCGATTAAAGTTTCCAAAATTATTGATAAAAGAACTAACTGTGAAATAACTTTGCAGTATTAATGTAATTAATACAAAATTCTGTGAGCAAAAGAATAAATGATAACAACAAGATATTACTGTAGAAGATAATACTATCATTCCAATTTTAACTTCTTCATCCAACAAAAAACTCATTCTTATGCTTGAATGTCATCAACTGAGTTATTGAGAATGACACGAAAAATTTGATCAAAGAAAGATTCATTAATTTTGTACTGGAATCTTTTAAGATGAAATTAAATTATTGAATTTGCCTAAATTAAATTTGGTAATATTTCAATTCAATTTTGTTCACATAATTAAGTTCAACGTTCTGTTTTTCCTAATAATTTTACCGCGGCAATAAATGATTTCCTTGTCTGTTATCGATTTCTTCGACAATATAATTCAAAAATTATCAGCTATTTAAGTAGTGTTGTATTTGATTACTTTATTTCTTGGAGATATTTACAGCAAAGACTACTTGGAGAAATTTTATCAGTTAGCTTGACAATATCACCACCATTCACAGTATTAATTCATTAACATTGCATATTGCTTTGATTGATGAAGATAATAACTGATAATAATGATTTGACCATTGGTCATTTTTTGAGAAAGAAATACATTAATGGTGTTTGTGTATTTTGGTTTGACTTACATTTGGATAGTAAATAATTATGCGATAAAATTTTCGTTTTGATGATAAATTTTGTTGATATTTGCTTATGATTGTAAAAATTGTCTTTGTCAGGTTCATTTTTTTGTTCAAAATATTAGTTGTTGGTTGCAATCAGTAATGATTGGGCCAAAAAGGGATTGATAAGGAATATAGAGAGTAACTTGATAAGTCAAGAAAAAAAGAAATCAACTGATAAAAAAATAAAGATTGATAAGAAATGCAAGAAACAAAGTACCAAAGATTGATAAGAAATGCGAGAAACAAAGTAGCAAAGATTGATAAGAAATGCGAGAAAAAGTCAAAAAAAAAAGAAATCAACTGATAAAAAAATAAAGATTGATATGAAATGCAAGAAACAAAGTAGCATAGATTGATAAGAAATGTGCGAAACAAATTGGCAGAAATTGATAAAAATTGCGGGAAAACTTATTATAAAATGAATGGAAACAAATGATTGATATGTTATCAATTAAGTGAAAAAAAAAAGTATTTTGAAAAGCACTTTTTTTATTTAATTGTATGATAAAAATAGCATGAAGAAAGTGTATGCTAACTTTAATTAATTAATATTTAATATTTTTCAAATGACTATAATTGTATTTTGGTTTAATAAACTCATTACTAAACTTTAAAAAAAAACTCATATTTAAACTTATGTTCAGCTCCTATGGTTATGATTTACTTTGATTGTCTCTCTTCCCACGTTTATGTTCACGTAAACGACGGATCACGTGATTGAATAAACTATACTGACTTAACATATTTTTGCTATCAGAATTTTTCACAAATTTAAAAGAAGTATTGAAAGTGGAGTTTTTCTTTGTTGATATTTGTTGATACATACCTCTAATAATTCCTTAATTATTTGAGGAAGAGGAATAGAAAGAGAGAAAGAGAGAAAGAGGGAGGGAGAGAGAGAGAAATAGAAAAAGAGAAAGAGGGAAGGAAAATAAGGCAAAAGGTCGTCTATTCATTCCATTCAAGGTCATGATGTTCTTGCATATTGTGCGTGGGTCGCGTGATCTGTTTGCACGTGTATATGATGGCTATGTAACATCTCATACGTGTGAAATTAATGTGTGATCTTTCATGCTAACATTTGAGGTTTCACGTACATACGCTACGTGATATGCGTCGTATTTATGATCGCATCACTTATTTATACTTTTTACAATTGCGTTGCACTTTATACACTTTGTACCTGTGTGATTATTTATGTGCACAGTTATTGTTTGCGTAAATATTACTTGTACAATATTACCTCATACTTTTATTTACCTTGTATTCTATTCCACTCACAAATTCATCGATGAAATAAGGCGGCATTTCGACATTCATTATAATATATTATTGATTGTTGTTTGGTTTGCTATTTTCGAAAAGTTACTTTGTAATTAATTCAGTTTTACGAATATTTTATTTATTTAAAACTAAATTCATTGAAAAATTTATTTCATTTCATCGAAGTATACAAAAAAAAAACATGCAAAAGGCTTCCGAAACTACAATTTTTAATCGCTGCTTCACCTGTTTTGCAGTAATTATTTTAGGTAAGAGATTTCTAAAATCTCTTATCTAAAATTTTTATAAAAATTCTTTTGTTTTTTTTTTTGATTTCGCATCTTTTTTGAAAATTCAATTTCATATTTTGCAGTAATTTCGCTAAATTTCACAATTTTAAAAGAAATATCTGTCATGAAATTCGCTGTTATATCTTGTTGACATGATTCGTTATCGCTACCGGAAAAATCAACAATTAAATTGTAGCGGAAATGGTAAAAAAAAAAAAAAACGAATAAATACATCAATATCCTGCAGATGATGCCGTGGGTGATACTATTCAGTGGATGATACTATGAGCCATGAATGATACTATGAGTTATTCAGTGGATGATACCATGAGCTATGGATGATACTATGAGCCATGGATGATACTATGAATTATTCAGTGGATGATACTATGAGCTATGAATGATACTATGAATTATTCAGTGGATGATACGTTACTTCTTTCGCATGATAATGGCAATTTTAGATGTAAGTCTTATCTGTTCATCTTTTTCTTGTTAAATTGTATTCAATAGAAAATTCAAATCTGTTAGCAATAACAGTTTGATGAGGAAATTGAAATGCTAAGTTTTATTTCTGTTTTTGCTGCATTGTACAAATGTTACTGTTATTGTTATTGTTAGCGAGAAGATAAGTAATTTTTGGTTATTTTTAATGAAAGATTATCTCAAATAGCTGGCTACAGAAGCTATCGATAAATTTACACTAGTAAATTGTTTTAAGATTGAACTGTTTATACTTTTATGTTAAATTTTAAGAATAATTACTATTTTTGATAAGCATTTGTGTTTACATGTTATTGCATGTCTTTTCAAACTTCAGTACTATCATCATGTAATCGTTCGAGCTGATATTAATAAGCTTAAAGCAGATCACAGCACTTACTGGTGAAGGTTCTGAGCATGAACCATTTGCGGCAGATAATGCTTTAAAAAATTTAAATTTTGCAATCAGTTGTAATATAACTCATTCATCAAAAAAGACTTTAAAAAGAGTTTTTTTGAAATTTTTTTTTAGGAACTACAAATATAATAGAAAAAAAATCAAATTTAAACTTAATTTTTTAAATTTCATTAGAAGTTTCGGCTACCATTTGTGGAAATGTCTTTGCAATACTATCTATTTCGCACAGAATGCCTAGTTTGAATACTATTCGCAGCAATTGTGAGTAAATAACTAGTAAAAATTTGTTATTGATTCAGCAAACTATTCATGAGCAGTTACTCGCTTTGCTTTTCTTGATAAATTTTAGCTATATATTAATTAGAACTTATTTCTACTTTTTTAGCTGAGACAAGAGTATTTGTTATCAATATATCGACTTAATTTTGGTTTAGTTGTAAAATGATTCAATAGGAATCGAGAAAGAGAGGTTCTTAAACGTGTAACAGTACTTTGTTGAGGATGGATCGTGATTATTGAATCCTTCTTGGATTAGTAAAACTTAAGTGTCGAAAATTTCTTAATGTATCAATATTCAGGATGTTGAAGTGGAAGTGGTGATGACGAGCCTTGAAGGTATTCTTGCTAACAAGTGTTGGACATCATGGTTTGCAGATGCTGTACTGCTGTTAAAAGTAAGTTTTCAGTGTTAGTGTAAATGTTTTATTTGGCTATAGATTCTATTCAGTAATTGCTTTTATGTCTTTAGATTGCTGGCGCCATGGCCGGAAAAAGCAAAGATTTGGAACGATAACGGTTATATCCAGAATTATAAATAGTAATTTGATTGGATTGAAAGGAATTGTAGTTAAATAGAGAGAAAAGTATAATATTACGAGCTTATTTCTGTTAAAAAACATTTGACAGTTTTCATGATTAAATTCTGAAGAAATCTAGTATGACCTGACAGTTTTGAGTTTACTAACTACAATATCTAATCTTGTGTTTTAGAGCTTCATAGGAAGAATAATTTTAATGCTGATCATTTTCAGATATTATTGGCATAAACCTTTGTACATGTAGTTTACCTGGAAAAGATCCAATGTTTGAACTGGAGGCTGACTAGATGGAATTTAGTTTTAGTATTCATGGTGAGCCTGATTTAAAAGAAATCAAACAGGACAACAAATGAAGTAGCAAAACTGCTATGGAAAAAACTTGAAAGTAGTCAGAAAATGAATCTTCAGGAAGGTAGTATAGCAAATGACTCTAAATTTGGAAAAAACTCAGTAGCATCTCAGTAGATTTAGGCTTAAAAGTCTGAAAAATGCGTAGTTCTTCCAAGGTGTGGTTTACCCAACTTCTGAAATTCCGTTTTTCGAGATGATCTGAGCGTGGGTTTTAAGATTGTAAATTGGATGAATTTTACATTTTTAATAGATTATTGCTATTCTACTGAATACTTGGATAAATATTTGAAGTGAATTTCTTGCGTATACTGAAAGCTTTATGTTTGCAGGCGATAGATTCTTGTTTTGTTAATCTTGCAACGTCACAAATTGAACATAAAATCTTATCTGAAGGAATTTTTCATAGCTGTGCAAATTTTGCACTGACTAATTTTATCGTTTGCACTTAAATATACAAATAATTTGATAACTCAGCCCAATTATTGAATTTAATCGACGTAAATCTTGGCTTTATGATTAAAAGTTCAATTTTCATGAGACATAAAATGAAAAACATAAGGCCGATGTATTTATCAAAACGTTCATATAAGGTTGGTACCTTCAATCTAAGTTATTTGAAGATTCATGGTATAATTAGTTAAGCTGATAAAGGTTATTACCTTTAATGTTTCTGTGCAGAAAGTTTAACACATCGTGAAATGGTCATGATGTCAGTATTACAATCTTACGATTGTTATTAGATAATTTTTTACGATATTTGGATATATATTACTAAAGTTTCCTAAGAACTATTTCAAATGAATGCAGAAATCGAACTTAACTATCTTTTTGATTGTGATTTTGTTTTTTTTCTGACATGAGCTGTAATTTTACAAGTGGAATTATGATTTTACGAATTATGATTTTACAATTGTTATTTTATGATTGGTATGTATAGCAGCTAATAGGAAAACGATAGTTTAAAATGGGGTAATAGAAGCATCTGCATGACAAATGACATGTATAACTCCAAATCTTTCAACTGTTGGAAATGAAATCAAATCAACAAAAAATAAGCAGGAGATTAGTAAAATTTTCCAAAAGTTTAATTTTCTAGTTATTAATTTTAGGTAATTTTCTTTGTAAATTGTTGCGTATTTGGAATATATAAGAGATATTTTAAATAATATGTTTCAAATACCATCAAAACACTTCATTCTCAAAATAAAGTTTTAAAATTCATCCAATAGAAAATTTCTAATTCATAGCATCAAAAGTACATCAAGCATCAAGCATTGACTACTTCGATACCTGTAAGTATAAGAAGATCCTTGGCTGTCTCTTTTGATTTTGTAAATTTTATCTAATATATTTCTGTTGAAACAAAGAAACAAATAGAGATCTTCTGTCCCATTTTCAAACTTGTGAAGAAAGTTATGCCTATGCAAGTATCAATTTGAAGCAGTTATACTTGGTATAAAGTAAATTGTCTATGATGTTTCAGAAGATGCAGCATGTCTAGAAGCAGATAGCAATTCATGAATTCATGGCTACATTGAATGATTTAGACGATAGTTCGGGAGATGGCGATTGAAGCACTTCTAAAATTGGTGCTGATAGTAAGTTTCAATTGTTCAAAATAAGAGGAATGAAAGTATCATTTCATGCTTGAAAGATAAGAAAGCAAATTGCCACGTAATAATTGCAAATTATTAGTTTTGTTTTTACTATCTTCGTTATTATTTTTCACACTTTTTTGTAATCAAATGATTTTAACATTATGTCATTTCAATATATAATTCATTTTATATCATTCTGCTAGAATACTAAAATGTTTGAATGAAGTAAAGCTTAGATATGATACACCATAACTATCATTTTTACGAAATTTCACAAATATTTGAGAATAGTGTTGACGGACAGCTGGAGCTGTGAGTTTTTAATTTTTCTCTCGATTGTTTCAAAATTTTTGCCTTCAATTTTGATAAAATTACTGTTGATTTTAATCGTTAACTTTGATTTTACTTATCAAGCTTCCTTAAAAGACAGGAACAATTAAAGAGATAAGATACAAGGCAGTTAATTGATATATGTTACATGCAGTCCTTTCAAAAAAAAAGCTAATTCATCATCATTTCATTGTTATATAACTATTCCTCTCTTCACTTCACAGTTCATTAAATGAGCAATGATTTTGTTATCAGTCGTTTATACTTTTATTAATGATCATTGTCTTTATGCTTTCATTAATGATCATTTTCTGCTTTCCAGCCACACATACTTTGATGTTCAGCTTCGCAGCTCATACATTTATCAAATCAGCAAAAGACTACCATGTAGCATTGAAGAATGGAGAATTAGAGACTGTTATGGCAAGCTAAACCAGGTTCTAAATCCATGGTTTGTCTCCTTTATTTGCAGTTATTGTAGCTATAGGAAATCCTTTGATTTAATTCAAATGATATGAAACATTTAATATTTAGATGATGGCTGAGGTATCACTTCAGTTCTATGCATGCAAAACCTGGTTTTAAAGCTGTATCCTTCAGCATGGTGTAGGAAGTCAGATTGGAAATTTTGAACAGTTTGGCATCAGAAAAGATGTTTTTTTTTTTTTTCTGTTACATCCAACATCATATTGTGTTACTGAACTCTTCCAATATATTAGATTCCATTTCGCCCATTCTTGTTTTCGTTAAGCATTTAGCGTTGGAAAAATGCTATAATAGTTTTTTTTTTTTTTTGTATGTGAAGAAGTTTTACCTTGAAACTTGGCGATTTTTAAAGGTAATTTTGTCCTGAATTCATGTTGAACATTTCTTATTTGTTTTCTAAAGTAGAACTTCGTGGAAACTTTAAAAATTGTGAAAAATGACTGCATGGGCTAATTGCATTTTTTTTTCGGCAGTTCGAAAAGTTCTTCGATGCAACTAACAACTAATAATTTCAGATGGATTGTCCAAATACTACTGTAATAGCAATGTCACGTGATAATCTGGATAAGGTAGAGTGGAAAAATAAAAAGGTAATTTCGATTAATTTCGATTTCATCCTTACTTTTTTATTTGAGTTTTAAATATGATTTTATTGATAAATTATTTTTCTTGTTAATTTTGTTGTTAAGATTATCCGAATTCACAGATTACGTTTGGAAGTTGCGTCTTTGTTAATTCTTTTGATTTGCATTATAATTTTCTGTTGTATTTTCTTGTTTATTTTTTTTATCAGTTTAAAAATTATAACTTATGGATCAGCACTTATCAATAATAATTTAGCTATCCAATTTTATTTGGTTAGGAAGAAGTTGTGAATTGAGTAAATTTTGCATCTCTGTGTCATTCTGACTGTTTTCTTTCTTTTTTACATGCTAAAAAAGTGCAGTAGCACAGCTGCACAAGTCAATTGTGCAAGTTACACTTCTGCATTGGTACAAATACAAGCAGATGCTGGTGTAATTGCTGTATCTATGTATGCTTACGAGCAGTTTATCAAGCTGTTTATTCGTAATTAAAATTTGAAGTGAATAATTATGTTACAATTTCGTGATATAAGCTGCATGCCTAATAGTTATTGCTTCTCGTCACTGCTTCATTAGGATGTGAAAATTGAATTCATGTATATATTCAAAGTATTCAAGTATATATATATATATATTATAATTCTATTTCTCTAGTTTATTTATTTGCTATAATTAGAAATTTGATTTCATGCTGATATTATGCATTTAAATATTTGAAATCACACAATTATTAATTTTATTTTTTAACAATTAAGGATGTAATATGTTAAGTGAATTTCTGCTACTTTGGCATATCCTTTTTAAAAACCTTTCAATTTTTTTGATTCATCGTTGCAAATATGTTTGCATTTATTCATTCATTTATTGTAGTAATGGCGACAAAAGAAGAGATTTCTTGACATGACAAAAATATTTCTTTGCAGGTAAAAAAGAGCAAAAAAAAAGAAAACAACCGAGTCGTGCATAAATTATCATCGTCTGGAACGGTGGTATCAGACGAAATTTGTGATGAGAAATTCTTGCTCAAAATAATCTCAATATGATGCGATGAGGTCAAAATGGATCAAGTGTCAATTAATTTTTCTAAATGTATTTTAGTTTCACCAAATAGGGATGTCCTAAGTTTGGAGCAATTATGGATATTTGAAATTTGAAAGACTTGCATATGTGCTAGATTATCAATTGAGGTATTGAAGTACAGATCATCAAGTACAGAACATGAAGTATAAGTCAAATATTTATCACTTGATAGGATTAATGAAATGTTAACTGATATCATAGATGTAATTAGTGATTGAGAGTTTTTTTTTCCAAACTTCGGGCATAAGTTCATAATATGTAATATAATTATTGCAAAAAATCAAAAGACTTTGTGATTATTTAAACTTTTATTCGTGGCAAAATTGATATTTGAATTAAATTTAATCCTGTAGCAAAGTTATACTATTCAAATTGAAAAGTAGTAACTATTCTAGTTGATAAATATGAAAATCATTGAGTGATATGTAAACTTCATTTCATTGATTTTTTTTAATTTAAATTAGAATAGTTCTTTTTTAACGATAAGAGAAGCGTTTTAAAATACAAATCTTTAAATAACGCGCTTATCTTTTTTGTCCTTCATGTTTTCTCGATTTGTCAAAATTTTTATGAAGTACACACACACACACACTCACACACACACATACACACCATCCATATACAGACATATAAACACTTACATGTACACAGACACAGACAGACATACCGACAACTGTTGATCTTTGTCTTTCATTTTTGAATTTAATTTTCTCTCTTTCAATTTTCCAAAGAATTTGAGGATTTGACTGATAGGATCATTTGTGATTTATCATGGAGAGTAAAAGGAGGGAAATGATATTGGCAGGAGGACATAATTTATTGGTCATTTTTCCTTTATTTCATTCTTTTTTGATATAAATTTCTTATTTTCTTAATCATATTTCATTTTATTATAACTAATTTTAAATGCTTTTGCAATACTGTGAAAAGTATTGAAATTTTGAAAAATTGAAATAAAAAATGAACGAACGATACTTTGAATTTATAAAATAAAATATTCATATTGATAAATTCATTGAGGAAAACCAGAAATATATTATCTTTATCTGTTTTTTGTTTTATTTATAAAATAAAATAGTAAAATTTTTTCCACTTTTTTTTTAAAAAGTAAAATCTTTCTTTTTATCTATTTTTTTTTTGTTTTATTTATAAAAAATAAAATAGTGAAATTTCATAAAATCAGAAATAGTGAAAGCTCTTTCGTATTTTCTTTCTTTTAGTTTAAACAAAGTTTCCCGAAAAATTAAAAAAAACATTATGATAAGGAATTTCAATTATCAGCTATTTCATAATGTTACGTTACGTCGCCTATTACGTCGTTTACTCCCTTCTTCTCTTCTCTTAGTCAAATTTAAAAAAAAAAAAACTTGAAATTTCAGAAATATACGTTAACATACGACAACTAATTAACAAGTTTCACTAATCACTCATGAATCGTAACATCGAGTCGGTAATTGATGATGCCGTTACACTAATCAGTTCATTAAATTCTTCGTCACCCGATTTCATTCCACCATATAATGTTAGTGTCTTTCTTTCAATTAATTCAAATTTTGCAAAAATTAGAAAAAGAATCGATTACAAAGCAAACAACTAACAAGGTTAGATACGGCCATCACTTTCGATGGTCAACTTCTAGAAGGCTTTAATTTAATAACCTTTAATAAAAGAAGCAATAAATAACATAAAAACTAAGAACGAACTAAAAAACTGATAAGAAAATTATCTGATAGAAAACAAAATAAAACCATTGAAAAATAAAAAAATACAAAAAATTCGTAACTTCTCAAACATTGAATTATGGTTTGCAATGCTTGAAATGGCTCGCAAGAGTTGGAATATAAGACTTGAAAATAACAAAACAATGATAGTAATATTAGTGTGGAAATTTCAGGTTGATGCGATGAAAAAATGCATCACTAACATTAACAAACTGTACAAGAAAAATGCCGATGATTTGTGAGCAATTATTTAATTAATTAATCTAATTTCAAATATATTTTGGTAATCCAAGCTAAAGTATCTTCCAGCAATTTACTGATATTATACAAAGAGAAAAAAGGCGGCAGATGAGCCAATATTAACATTTAATCGTAAAGTGTAATAATTTTCATTTTCTTTTTCTTGCAGAAAAAAAAAATGATACTAGAAATATATTTTTAATTTATCATCCTAGAACAAAGAAGACTTTTAGGATAATCTTAAAATCAGGTTCTATATCGGAAAAGAACAGAAAACAGGAAGTAACAGTAATAGCACATGCTAGGCAAAGTTGTATTGAATATATTAAACGGTGCTGCTGTACGTATTTACATGAACGTATGTTGCGGTTGAAGCATTTGCGTTGGAAACATGGTGGACATATACCTGAAAAAATAAAGGTAACTTTTTTCGTGCTATTTTTACTATCCTTTTTCGATCTGCATAATTTTTTATCACTTTACTATCCAAATTATATGGTTATTTTAAAATTTTAATATGAAAGCATTTTCTTTTATGATTTTTCTTTTTTTTTTGGAAAAAAGAAGGAAGAGAAAAAAAATGTGTTAGA
This sequence comes from Mansonella ozzardi, assembly GCA_029876185.1. Taxonomy (NCBI): domain Eukaryota; kingdom Metazoa; phylum Nematoda; class Chromadorea; order Rhabditida; family Onchocercidae; genus Mansonella; species Mansonella ozzardi. The sequence continues at coordinate 2,259 of JARVGP010000329.1, read as the reverse complement.
TTGTTGTTTATATTTCAATTTTTTTAATTAAAATAAAGAAAATGAATGCTTCTCGATGTTTTATTTCGTAAGTCATCAGAAAAGTTACTTTAGTAATCTTTCGCTGTGAAAGAAATTCGAAGAAATTCAATTTCATTCAAATATTTTGAAAGCAGTAAAGTTTAAAGTTGCATAAATTATTTTGGAAATAACGTGTGGCACTGACTGAAACCACTGTCTCTAAATTATTCATCAAATTTATGATAAATATCTCGATGAATTGGATTAAAGAATGCAAATTCATGTATGGAAGAGCAGTTCAGGTGGCATTCTAACGTGCTAACTTTTTTTTGTTCTCAATAATCCATCTGCAGAATATTCTTCTTTTCCAAGAATTCTCTTTTTTCGCGAAATAATCCATCTATAGAAATAATCTCTTTTCTCGAGAATAATTTTCTCTCTTTTCAACAATATCATGATATTACAGTTGATTGTTAACTGTAAAATCATTTCAGTAATATTGAAGTTGATATTCTATCGTATATTTTTTTTTCTGTTCCTGCAGAATTACCAGTTTTCAGGAGAATCTGTGTGAAGCGGAACTGAAATGGTTACAGGAATATAACAATCTTCTCGCCGATTTTCAAAGTTCACTTGGTGAGAACGGAGTGAATTTATTGTTAAATATGAAACCGCCTCATAATTTATTTGTCAAGGTCAGCTTCTTTTAATATACCTTTTTTTTTTCCCTCTTTGTATTGTCCTATTTTTGCACCCTCACTTTATCTTATCTTTTCTTCCTTTTAAATTTCATTATCATAAATTTTCCTTTTGTATTTTTATTATAATAAATTAAGTTAAAATCCAATTAAATAAAAGATTTAAAATATCAACAAAGTTATAAATTATCATAAAATAATTCATCAGTTTGTTTTTTGTTTTTTTTTCTTTTTTAGGTTCGAGCAAAACAAAATATTGGTTCTTTTGAATTAAGCGATGGAACGACTATTTCTTTTACTGAAAATGCATTGGTATAAATCTTTTCAAAAATTTCGGGCATTTTTTTTTCTTTTTTTGAGAAAAATTGATTTTTTTGAAATTTTCTACCCAATTATTTTAAATTGATAAATATTTCACTTATATTTTAGCCAGTAATTTTGAATATTGGATTTTTATTACGAAACATCCTAATGATTTGTCACAAAGAAGTAATTTTTTTTTTTTTTTTTGAAATTCAATTTAAAAAAAAATGAATTGATCGATTGATGATTATTTGTCATTTTGATTTTTTTTTTTTTTTTACAGCATTCGTTACCTGTAGCTGATTGTGAGATGTTGATTAGGCAAGGGGTGCTGGAGCTCGTTGAATAAATGATTCGCTATTTTACTGTGATATTTTATTTGTATGTTCATTGATATGTGATTGTATTACTGTTTGTTTGTTTGTTTTTTTGTTTGTTTTTTGTTTTCTTTTTGAAATATTATTTATGCAATATTTTTGATATTTTCATTGAAAGAATGCTGAAAACTTTATAAATGATTGATGATTGAATAAAACAGATTGATCATATATCTATCAATGATATAATATCAACAAGATAATTTGTCTTTGTTTTAATGAGAACATAAATAAATAGACAAAAAAAAAAATACTAGAAAATATTATCATAAAAAAAAAGGACATTAATAGTTATTAATTGATAATTCTGTTAAAGATAACTTTTAGCTATAAATTTTTGATAAATACTTATATTCCTCAAAGGAAAAAGAAGAAATAAAATTATCGATTTACAGTATATATCGGGAATTGACAAGATCACTCGGGATATTTTGTTAACAAAAGTGAATTAATGCTGCTAATTCATTCAGGAAGAAATGAAATTTACGTCTAAATAAAATTTATTTGTATATCATTATATAAAATTGATACTGTAATATTTAAAACATTTATGTGATACGTATAAAATGTAGCCGACACGCTTACAACGCTTACAACTGACGGCTCAAACTTTATACGTCTTCCAGTTTTATTCAAAATTCTTTTACAATTAAATAGCGTGCATTTTTTTCAAATTTCCAATTGAGGTATTTCCCGCGCATCCAAACTTTTTGCAACAAAACTCGAAAGAGACGCGGGAAAATATGCGGCGCCGTAAAGAGGGCAATAATGTGACAAGATAGGATGTATGTTTGTGTGTGTGTGTCTGTGTGTGTGTCTGTGTGTGTGTGTCTGTGTGTGTGTCTGTGTGTTTTTTTTAAATTATTCATAAACGTCCACAA